>APFE031653208.1:1314-23585 GCA_000404065.3 Pinus taeda
ATGAGCCGTGTAATCTAGGCTCAAAGTGAGACAAAGCGGAATTCAAGTGAAGACAAAGCAAGTCACCCAAATAATGCAATAACAAGATTAGTAACCACTAAACAAGTGCAAGGGAGAAATCAGAAAGTTGACTGGACCAATAGAAGACCAAAACTCCTAAGGAAGGCTCGACACACAAAGCCACTAGATGCCCTAGGGCTAGAAATGTGAAATCGAGAGAAGAAGGCAAACACCCAAAGGGTAAAGGTAATCTATGCAATTGTAATCTATGCACAATTCACTTGAAAAGTATGCAAATGTAATCTATGCACAAATGAGAATTCTAATTATGCAAGTGTGATCTATGCAAGATAATTCTCAAACACAAGATGATTCTGATTTAATCTAAGAACCAATCAAGTGCAAATCAAGAAAATTGGGCGAGATTCCCAAAGATCAAAAAATAAAAACACTCAAAGGCGATTAACACTCATACACAATTTAGCGATTAAAGCAAAAGCAAAAAGATGCAAAATTGTGAAGAGACTCAGACAAACCTCCAAGTAATGATCAAACGAAATCAAATTAAGAATTTCTCAAAAGAGAGACTCAAAACCAGTCAAACAAGACTCCAACACACTCAAGCAGTCGAAAAAGATGTGACAAGATACAAATCCAATCTCAGAACGCAGGCAAACAAGCGAACTAAAAAGGTTAACATGCCTGGCGCAATTGTCAGGCTGTAACTCGTGCTATAAAGGGATTGCCGCGGGTTGTCAGTTAGCAACAAGTGCCACTAGCGCGACTGTCAAAGAAAAAACCGCGCTAATAAAGTTTTCCAAGTCAAAAAGAAAAACAAGTGGTCCAAAGCTTGGTTTACAGTATCTAGGCAAGCCAGGAAGCAAGAGGCAGCAAGAAATTCAATCCAGAAAGCTATCCAAGCAAGCAAATAAGAGAAAACCAAAGAGGCAAGACAAACTCCAAATTGTTCAGTCTGTAAACCAAACCAGAGATTGACTGAAGCGACTTTGATCTACTTCACTAATGCAAAGCAATAGTGTTTCGAAGGCTATCTGGTCGTGCTTCAGACTCCGTCTAAGTTTACAAATCAAACAACAAGCTAAACTCCCCAGCGGAGTTGCCAAACTATTGGAGAGGTAAATCCCCTCTACGGATAGAGGCGATCCCTACTAGCCCAGAACGGGTCTAGCAACAATCAAACAATGCTATCACGCAAGTTCCTAATTGAAAATAAAAGGTAGGTGATGAATACCTACCTAAGTTCCAACGCTTTTGTTTGTAGAAGAGACGTCGCCCACGCTCCTTTGCCTTGGCCAGTCACAATCCTCCACTATCCTCGTGAATGGACACCTGCACACAAAGAGAACAACACAAACACAAGCGTGAAATCTAATATATGCAATTACACATCAGTCAAGAAGGATATAATTCAACATCAACCATTACAAGTACAATGAGAATGGAACCATAATGATAGTCATCTATTATTAATAATCAAAAAAGGAGAATACAACCAGCGTCCTTGACATCAAGTCCTCCTTTGGCTGGGTGCTCAGCTACACAAGTCTTGCAAAGCTTGAGGGGATGAGGGACAAGCCTCTCTCTCTTTGGTGACAAGATCTCCTTACTTAAGTTAAGCCTTATGGACACAAAGAAGGCTCTTGCAACTCTAATCTCTTGATATCTTCCTTTCAGCACCAGTATTTCCACTAGAACCAGAACTAGAACTAGAACTAGAACTAGAACTAGCTTTCTCAAAGCATGGAGACAAGCTTTTATAGATGAAAAGGAAGGGATAAGATCACAAAAATAATGGATTTGGCTTCATCACTTAGAAACTTCTATGGAATGGTGGCAAACTACTTCCCATTCAAGGAGATTCAAAGCCAAACCATCCTCACTTAACTTGGATTCAGTTGGTGAATGATTTGGATAGAACTTTCGGAGGTTGATTGGTTAAAAATTTTCCCAAAAAGGTTGGCGCGATTGCGACTCTGGGACAAAGCGCTAACGGCGTGCCCCTTTTATAGGATTTTCCCCATTGGCGCGGGCAGAACACAGTGGGCTAGCGCTAATGTAAAAAGGGCTATTTTTAAGGGCAAGGTGCAGGAGATGTCTTCAGAGCATATGAAGCTCATGTTCAGAGGTGAATGATGCAAGTGGTTTCAAGTCTTGTCACTTCTCACAAGTCCCGAAATGATTCCTCCAAGGTGCAGGAGAGGGGTAACAAGGACGGTGACAAACGGTGACAAATTACTGTGTAACACATTCTATATTAAATTACATTATTTTAGGGTAGACAACCTTAGACTATCATGCTCCTCATTGAATTTTGTGGGGTCTTTACATTACATTAACAAAAACTCGAGCTTTAAGCCCCGAAACGTGCTATGGAGGGATCCACTACCCAACAATGTGTTGGCTTGTTGTGACCTGACCCAAGTTTGGAGAGAATTAGCCAAACAAATCCCTGTTCTACTAGTCCTTTCGGCTACAGTTTGCATAGCATGGTCAAAGGTCTCACCCGAAGTAGTATGGGGGGGTGCTAGAACCAGGTTTTTTCACCCCTGAGATGTCTGAGGGTTTGATTCGGCCCAACTGTTTAGTCCCTTCGTGTAGGTTGCTTCGTGCCCTGATATGCTTGCCTTCGTGCAATCCTAACCATGGGCTGAGGGGCTCCCATGCTACTAGAGCAGCGCTCTGCACTATTTCCCTAAGTTTCACCTAAGATCTTACCTATCTTCCTTCATCAGTTAGTTATCTTTGTGTAAATAAAATCCTTGTGTTATATTTATTTATACAACACACATATAAGTTTTCGTAAGAATTAAACAGTACACTTGCAAGTTATACCCAATAATACATTAAACAAGAAAAGATACACAGAAATATGGAAAACTTCTCTTTGTTAATACTTCCAGCAATTACTGACTCAACCTACCTTGCACACTCAACTATAGGGGTCCACGCACTTAGCTGCAGACTACTAGGCATTTGCGCACTTAGTTGCAGAGCCTTCTGCTACTCCATGACCCAAAGACACACTTTACACATTAACTCAATCTCTTCGACTCATCATGCTTCTTTTTTATTAGCTATATATTATCTTCTACACTTAGAGCCTCACTCTATTCGTATAATCCCATGGTCCGTAGACCATGGGTAGGTCTATCAAGCCGACATTACATTGAAAAGACAAGGGCGGACAACCCTATGACTCTATTATGACTCCGTGCTCCACACCCACAATTCATGGAGCGTTTACAAAGGATTTGGTCAATACTTGGGCTTTAAGCCCAAAAACATGCCTTGGGGGTATTCCATGCCCAATAGTCCCCCAAAAAAAACATCATGACTTGCCCTCGAGTCACTCTGTCAGCGCAGATATCTTCATGCAAAGTCCCTCCAATTCTGCTCGAACTGCTGCAAGGTCGGCAGTGCACTGAGCGGTTGCCTGATAGATATCCTGTACGTGTTGTTTTGAGACCGCGATGTCAGAACTGCTTCCTTGCACCTGTTCTTGCATCTCCTTCATTTGTTTATAGTCCCACGCCTTCATCTAGCTACTTGGAGAGCAAAGACTATGCTTTTGCCAGCTAGTCAGATAGCCAGGCCACCCATGTAGGGCTTCAATCGACTACCATTCACATTGCTTGGGAAAGGCTCTCCATTTAGCTTTACCAACTGTATCGCGCCTCTGTCGGTGACCTCCTTAACAATGTATGGCCCCAGCCAATGCATTCTGAACTTTCCCAAGAATTTATCAAACTTACTGTGATACAACAACACTAAATCATTTACCTTGAAGGTGCGCAACTTGATATGGCGATCATGCCAGGCCTTCTCGCGCTGCTTTTGTACTTGCTGATGGAAGCTAGCCAGGAACGGTTCCTCTTCAAGTTCTTCCAACTGCACAAGCCTCTTTTCTAGGGCTTCATGGTTCATCATACCTGTGAGAACTGCTATGCGTAGACTAGGTACAATATACTCCATTAGCATGACATCTTCCATGCCATAAACCAATCGGAAAGGTGTCTGTCCTGTTAGTTTCTTGCATGTTGTCCTATAAGCTCATAGTACTGTAGGTATGCACAGGTCCCAGTCACTTCGTTGCGTGTTACATACTTTGGTCAGTGCAATGTCCAATATTTTATTGAATGCTTCTACTGTCCCATTGGCTTGTGGGTGATATGGTGTGCTTTTCTGATGATACACCTGAAAATATTTTGTTAGCGCACTGATTGTTTCATTCAAGAAATGTGTACTGTGATCTCTCATCAAGATTTTTGGACATCCAAATCGATTCAATACATGTTCGAACAAAAAATTCGTAGCCGTGGCAGCTGTGTAGTCTTTAACCAGCTGTGCCTTTTCCCAACGAGTCAAGTAATCTGTAGTGGTGATAATGTATCTCGCGCTCATCTTTCCCTATGGTTTGATAGGTCCTACAAAGTTGATTGCCCATTTTTCGAAGGGATACAATGTCATTTATGGATTTAAAGGCATCTCACCCCTCCGCGATGGTTTATCTATCCTTTGACATATATCATAGGCCTTACAGTGTGTTTTTGAATCCCAATGAAGGGTTGGCCACCACAAACCTGAGCAGAGAATATTTTATGTGGTTTCTTGCCTTGCATAGTGTCCTCCTGTAGCGCCCCCTTGTGCGTTAACGAGGATCTAACTTCGTTCGAATTCAGGTGCATACCTTCATAGTATCTCATCATTGCCCATCTTATATAGGTGCCCTGCAATGACAGAAAAATCAGTCACGTGCACCACTAGTTCCTTCTTCTGCCAGACAAAGTATTCCTTTGGCACAGTCCTCGTTGTCAGAAAGTGGATTATATCTTCAAAGTGTTGTCTGCTACGCACACAGCAAAGAGTTGTGCATCAGGTAATCCTTCCTCCAAATTAGTAGGTTCCTCACTCGTCTCAATTCACAACAAATGATTTGGTCCTGCGTTCAAGTGTCCAGGCTTCACAACGACCTCAAAATCATATTCTTGGAACAATAAGAGCCACCTACATATGTGCCCCCCCAACACAGGCTTATTGACCACGTATTTTAGCGTAGAATGGTATGTATATGTTAGGTCAGCTTGGTTATATTATGACCCCTTAGACTCCTATGTATAGGATGTTTTGTCATTTGTATCATCCAAGAATTGTTCATTTGTGTAATATAAAAGAGGTTGTCCCCTCGAAGATGCTAAATTATAAGGTGTTGATCTATCTTTACTATCTTTTTGTGAGTTGTTTTCATAACATTTGGTATCAGAACTTTGCATTCTAGGGTTTCACTACTCCAAACAGGTCATCGTGGAATTTTCGCTATAACTTTTTTCTGCGACGTTGTAGAAGTGAGAAAAAAACCCATTTGAGATGAAATCTTGCTGAACCTTGGGTCCTAATTTCATATCTTGTCTCACTATATTTTCGAAGATATGATCTGAGGAAGTTAGGGATTTTGCATGCTCCAAACTTTCATCTAAAACATGTTATCCTAGAATGTTCGCTATAACACTTTCTCTACGAAGTTTTAGAAGCTAAACCAAAAACCCATTTGAGAAGAAATCAGTCTGAACCTTGGCTTCGAATTTTAGATCTTGTCTCGCTATATTTTCATATATATAATCCGAGGAAGTTAGGGTTTTTGCAAACCCCTGAACTACATTCCAAACAAGTCACCTTGGGAAAATTGTCATAACTATCTTTCTAAGAGTCAGATTGAATTCTCATGAGAAGTTGTAGAAAGAGGATGGACTATAGCTTTTTGGGTACCATTTTTAGAATCTAAGGTTGAAACAGTGACTGCGGCACATTGTACAAGTTCGCTCTACTGAACAAGTATATACTTAGGTCATCATGGGAGATTTGGGATAAATTTTCATTGGAGAATCCAATCTTGATCAAACTTGCAGAGTTAGAAATATTACTCATAAGGTTACCGTAGGAAGCAATTTCAAACATGGGAGATCCAAAATTATAGAGATACATCAAATTCAATATCAAGCTCCTATAAAGTGAAAAAAGGTGTGTAGTTTTTTTTTTTAATTTTATGTAAGCTTGGTTTGAAAAATTAGTTTGAAGGAATTAAAAGGGCATAGTGAAGCATTATTATCAGTAATTGATGCCCGGAAGAAAAAAAATGTAAACAACTAGTAAGAAACCTAAAAGCTCTGGCATGACTCATGAAGAAGAGGAGGAAATGCAACATGATATATTAAAATTATGAGACAAAGTGCAACAAATTTCACTCGCACAAAAAGTAACAGAAAATAAGATGGATGGCTTAATTAAACATGTAGAAGCTAAGATGGATGGTTTAAAGAAAGGCATGGAAGCTAAGATGGATGGTATAAAGAAAGGTGTAGAAGCTAAGATGAATGACATGGAAGCTAAGATGGACGTTGTGGAAGCTAAGATGGATAGCATGGAAGCTAAGATGGACGATTTGAAGACAGATTTGAAGACAAGCATGGAAGTTTTGAAGACATATTTGACAAAGCTTCTACAAGAAATGCTTACTAATGGTGAAAGGGTAGTAAAGGAAACTCATGATGAGAAAAAAATAAATGTTAATCATGATTTCATAGACTCTAACGTTGGATCAAAGAAGCACCATGTTCCAAATATCGATATGAGGAATTTTGATAGCAAGGATCCCAGAACATGGATACTATAGATGGAGCAATTTTTTGATCTCCATAATGTGAAAACCATAGAGAAGGTACGCATTGCAACTTTATGTTTGGAACCAAATCAGTTTGTATGGTATCGATGACTTTTCTCTCATAAACAAATTGTCACTTGGGATATTTTTATGGATGAAATGATAGCACATTATGAGGATACAAAAAGAAACACTTTTTTTAGCCAATTGATAAATCTCAAACAAAAGGGTTCAATGATGGAGGACATTGAGGACTTCAAAAAATTGAATATAAGGGTAAAAGATATTCCAGAGGAGCATAAGATTGATGTGTTCATAGGGACTTTAAAATATAACATACAACATGAGGTTCGCCTTTGGGAACTAGATTCAGTAGAGAAGGCATTTAGGTTGGCAAGAAAAATGGAAAGAAAAGTTATGGCAACAAGGAAGCCTACCACTCACAATCTATTATGAAACCAGCTCACAAAAAGATAGAAAAGATAGATCAACACCTTAGAAATAAGCCTCTTCGAGGGGGAAACATCATTTACATTACACAAATGAACAATTCTTGGATGATACAAATGACAAGACCTCCTTAGGAGTCTAAGAGGTCATAAAATAATCAGAGCCAACATAATAATAATAATGTAAGGGCACAATAATAACAATAGTGTGCTTATATGGGGCACAATAATAACAATATGGGGACTATATGGGCACAACAATATAATAAGGGGGTTGTAATAATAACAATAAGGGGTTACACTAGTAGTATAGGGACCTAACATGCCCCTCTCCTTCAAAAAGTGTTGTCCTCAACTTTTGTGTATTTCTTGATGCTTCTATATAAATTCTTGTCCTCCCATGTGGAATCTTCAGTGGGTAAGTTCTTCCACTTGATGAGATACTTTGAAATTGATCTATTTCGTAGCTTTCGAATTCTTGGTTCTGTGACTACTTCAGGTTCCAATATGATTTTTCCTTCCTTGTCAAGTTCTTGCAATACTGTTTGAACTAGGATCTTATGCAACTTTTGAATGAGTTCCCACTCCTTTGGGCATATGGATATATGTAAGGCCTAATGTTTGGAGGAACACTTGGTGGAATGAAATGAATAGCATGATCATGATCACAAATAGGTGGGAGGCCTTTGGGAGTCTCAAAGACCTTGGAATGATTGTCCAAAATGTTTTGGAGATTTGGAGAAATACATGATTTCGATGTGGGAACCTCTAGTGAACATAATTGTGCAATTACACCCCATTGTTCTTTATTTAGAAGCTTTGTCATGCTGTTAGAGTTGATTATCTTTCTAGGTTTTCCTTTGATACGCCTTAGTTCAACTTCCTTTCCTTCCCAAAAAAACTTCAAGAAAGTTCTTGAAAATTAAAAGCTATCGTACCCAAAGATTGTAGCCATTGGACTCTTAGTAAAACATTAGCACCACCCATTAGAATGGAAAGCATTGGGCTATTCAACACATACTCCCATGGATAGCGTCATATTATGGAACTTTCCAGAGCAATTTATGGTTCCTCCACTTGCAACCATCACTTGACACTCTACTGCTGGATATAGGAAGCAATTCAATTCCTTGGATATCTTACAATCAATAAAATTATGGGTACTACCCAAATCAATCAACACTCTTACCTTTTTCTTCTTGATATGTCCTTATATCTTGATAGTTTGAGGAGTGGTAATTTCTTCCAATGCATTACAAGATATGGTCGGATTGATTTCTTGACACTCGATGTGATATTTCAATTCTTGATCATTTTTATTCTTGATATGTCATTCTATATTGATAGTTTGAGGAGTGGTAATTTTGTCCAATTCATTACAAGATATGGTTGGATTCATTTCTTCTTTCTCGATGTGATCTTTCAGTTCTTGAACCTTTTTCTTCTTGATATGTCCTTCTATCTTGAGAGTTTTAGGAGTGGTAATTCTTTCCAATGCTTTACAAGATATGGTCGGATTCATTTCTTCTTTCTCTAGGGTTGGTTCTTGGTGTATATACTCTTCTTTTGACATTTCTTGATCCTTTTCTTCCTCCTCTCCACAGTCAATGTGAAATAATTTCTTCTTAGCACATTATGACCTTTAATGTATTTGTTTCACAATTGTAACAAAGCCCTTTTTCTATTTTTTCTTCCAATTGTTGTGGTGTAACCCTTGTAGGTTGTGGAAAACTAGGAGAAACAACACTTCCATCTTTATAGTTGTGAGGGGTAGACTTCCTTGTTGCCATAATTTTGCTTTCCACTTTGTAACAAAGCCCTTTTTCTCTTTTTTCTTCCAATTGTTGTGGTTTTCTCTAAAGAAGGTGTTGCTCTTTGTATCCTCATAATGTGCTATCATTTCCTCCATGAAAATTGACCACGTAACAAGCTGTTAACGAGAGCAAAGCCATTTATACCATAAAAATTGATCCGGTTCTAAATATGAAGATGCAATACATACCTTTTGCAACAATGGTACACCATGTAGATCAAAATATTGCTCCATCTATAGTATCCAATTTACTGGATCCTTTCCATCAAACTTCCTCATCTCACCTTTTTTTTATTTCAAGATCTTGATCTTGAAACGACTGTAACTTTGTACTTTTAGATCTCAAAGTTCTGACATTGTCTCCTAAAGTAGCCCTCTAAGTTCTCTTTCTAACCCCACAAGTCTGATTAGAATTTGATTCTCCAAGAAAGAGTTATGCCCAATCTCCTAAGATGACATGATTATATAATGTTTCAGTAGAGCGAACTTGTACAATGTGCCACGTGTCATTATTTCAACCTTTGGATCTGAAAACTATGCACAGAAAAATAATTTAGTCCTCCTTCTGTAACTTCTTACTAAATTTCAATTTATTGCTCAGAGAGAAAGTTATGATGATTTTCCCATGGTCACCTGTTTAAGATGTAATTCGAGAGTTTGCAAAAACCCTAACTTCCTTAGATCATATATCCGAAAATATAGTGAGACAAGATCTGAAATTCAGACCCGAGATTCAGAACGATTTCTTCTCAAATGGGTTTTTTCTTTAGCTTTTGAAACTTCGTAGCGAAAATATTATAGCAAAAATACCATGATGACCTATTTTAAATGAAATTTTGGAGCTTGCAAAAACCCTAACTTCCTCATATAATATCTCTGACAATATAGCGAGACAAGATCTAAAATTCGGACGTGTGGTTCAGAAAGATTTCCTCTTAGATGGGTTTTTTTTTCGCTTATGAAACGTCGCATAAAAAATGTTATAGCGAAAATAACACAATGACTTGTTTGGAGCAGCAAAACCCTAGAATACAAAGCTCTAATACCAAATGTTATGAAACCAGCTCACAAAAAGATAGAAAAGATAGATCAACTCCTTAGAAATAAGCCTCTTCGAGGGGGCAACCTCCTTTACATTACACAAATGAACAATTCTTGGATGATACAAATGACAAAACTCCTTTCTATATAGGAGTCTAAGGGGTCATAATATAATCAAGCCGACATAACAATAATAATGTAAGGGCACAATAATAACAATAGTGGGCTTCTAAGGGGCACAATAATAACAATATGGGGACTACATGGGCACAATAATAACAATATGGGGACTAAATGGGCACAATAATATAATAAGAGGGTTGTACTAATAACAATAAGGGGTTACACTAGCAGTATAGGGACCTAACACAATCACAAAGATGGAAGTGTTGCTTCCCCTAGCCATCCACAACCTACAAGGTTGACACCATAACAATTGGAAGAAAAAAGAGCAAAATGGCTTTGTTATAGTTGTGGTAACAAATAAACTAAAGGTCATAAGTGTGCCAAGAAGAAATTATTTTACATAGATTCTGCAGAGGAGGAAGAAAAGGACCAAGAAATGTTAAAGGAAGAGGATATACACCAGGAACAAACCCTAGAAAAAGAATAAATGAATCTGACCATATCCTGTAATTCATTGGCTAGAATTACCACTCAAACGATCAAGTTAGAAGGGCATATCAAGAAGAAAAAGGTAATAGTGTTGATTGATTTGGGAAGTGCCCATAATTTTATTCATTGTAAGATAGCCAAGGAATTGAATTGCTTCTTATATCCAACACCAGAGTGTCAAGTGATGGTTGCAAGTGGAGGAACCATAAATTTCTCAGGAAAGTTCCATAATATCAAGCTATCCATGGGATAATATGTATTGAATAACCCAATGCTTTCCAATCCAATGGGTGGTGCGGATGTTGTACTAGGAGTCTAATGGCTACAACTCTTGGGTGCAATAGCTTTTAATTTTCAAGAACTTTTCATGAAATTCTCTGCAGAAGGAAAGGAAGTTGAATTAAAGGGTATCACAGGGAAACTGGAAAATATAATTAGCTCTAAAAGAATGACAAAGCTTCTAAATAAAGAATAACGAGGATCAATTGCACAATTATGTTCACTAGAGGTTCCCATATCAAAATCATCCATTTCTATAGATCTCCAAAAAGTCTTGGACAATCATTCCAAGGTATTGAGACTCCCAAAGGCCTCCCACCTATTCGTGATCATGATCATGATATTAATTTGATTCCAGAAAGTGTTCCTCCAAACATTAGGCCTTACAAATATCCCTATGTCCAAAAGAGTGAAATTGAATGTATGGTTGCAGAAATGCTAGAGGCATGTATAATTCAACCTTGTCAAAGTTCTTTCTCTGCTATAGTAGTATTGGTTCACAAGAAGGATGGGTCATGGCACATGTGTCCAGATTATAGGGAGCTCAACAAGCTCACTATTAAAGATAAATTTCCCATTCTCGTCATTGATGAATTGCATGGATCAACTTACTTCACCGAGTTGGATCTTCATTCAGGATAACATCAAATCAGAATGAAGACTAAAGACATTCCAAAAACAACATTTAGAACTCATGAGGGTCATTATGAATATTTGGTCATGCCTTTTGGCCTTACTAATGCACCTTCTACATTTCAACGTTTGATGAATTCCATTTTCAAACCCACCCTTAGAAAGTTTGTGTTAGTATTTTTTGATGATATACTAATCTACAACAAGTCTTGGAAGGATCATGTCCAACATGTTGACATGGTGCTCAAACTATTGGAGGAGAAACAATTATATGCAAAAATCTCCAAATGTTTCTTTAGAGTACAAGAGGTGGAATATCTGGGTCATATTGTATCTCGTGAAGGTGTTAAGGTAGACCCTAGCAAAATTAAAACCATTAAGGAATGGAAAATCCCCACATCCATAAATCATCTATGAGGATTTCTCGGGTTGACAGGTTATTATCACAAGTTTGTTAAGAATTATGGGAGAATAGCAACACCTCTAACAACATTATTGAAGAAAGATGCATTCTCATGGACTCCAGAAGCAGCAAATGCCTTTGAACATCTTAAAGAGGAAATGTGCCAAGCACTAGTCTTAGCTACATCGGACTTCACAAAAACCTTTATTGTGGAATGTGATGCCTCAAGAAATGGAATTGGCATTGTTTTAATGCAAGAAGAAAGACCCATTGCTTTTGAAAGTCATCCAATCAAAGGAAAGTATTTACACAAAGCTATTTATGAGAAGGACATGCTAGCAATACTACATGTACTTAAGAAATGGTGACCCTACATAATGGGAAGACACTTTAAGGTAAAAAAAGATCATGATAGTCTTAAATACTTTTTAGAACAAAGATTATCTTAAAAAGAGTAGAAAAATGGGTCACAAAGATGTTGGGCTATGACTTTGAAATCATCTAAAAAAAAGGGAAGCAAAATGTTGTGGCAGAAGCACTCTCAAGAAAGAATGAGGATTTGGAAGCATTTATTTGCACCATTTCTATTATCTAACCAAATTGGATAAACGAAGCAAGGGATGAATGGAAGAATGACAAGGAAGTGTGGGCACTAATTCAAAAGATACAACAAGATCCTAGTACATTTGATACATTTAGCTAGAAAAATGATTCGTTATGGTACAAGGATCGGTTATACCTATGTAAGAATTCCCAAATCAAACAAAAGATTCTTAGGGAATTGCACACCTCTCCCTTAGGAGGGCACTCAGGATTTGTAAAACCTACCACAGGGTTAAGAAGGTTTTTTTTTTGGATGGCCTTAAGTCGAATATTCAAAAGTTTGTGTTGGAATGTTGGGTTTACCAACAAAATAAAGTTGAAACAATTAAGACCCCAGGACTATTACAACCTTTATCGATTCCAAGCCAACACAGGTTTACCCAAGTCCAAAGGAAAGAGTGTTATCATGGTGATAGTTGATAGACTTACCAAGTATGCACACTTTTGTGCATTATCTCATCCATTTAAAGTGAGTACAGTTTCTACTACATTTATGGAAACAATTCAAAAGCTACATGGAAACCGAAAGATTATTGTAAGCAACAGAGATCCCATTTTGACTGGAAATTTTTGGACAAAATTATTTTCTTGTCTTGGTACTCAGTTAGCTCATAGCGCATCTTATCATCCTCAATATGATGGGAAAACTAAGATAGTAAACAAATTTTTGGAAGGATATCTTCGTTGCTTTGTATATAATAAATAGACACAATGGGTCAAATGGTTGCCTTTGGTTGAATGGTGGTATAACACTACCTTCCATACTAAAACAAAAATGACCCCATTTATGGCACTTTATGGATATCATCCACAATCCATCACATCATATTTAAGAGAAATTCTAAGGTTCAAGCAGTGGATTATCACATCGAGCATTAGCAGCAAGTTCTCCAACTCTTAAAGGATAACCTCACCTTGGTGCAGAATAGTATGAAACAATAGGCAGATCAACATTGCAACGAAAGCAGCCCCACTTAGTCGTGAAGGTGGTCTTATTCCTATCTTTTGTTGTGATTTTGATCTGGTGGTACCCTAAGAACCCATCAGTAAAAGAATATGCTTCTTTCCCACTGGCATTTTCCAATACTTCATATGTGAACGAAGTTGGGAATGGGTCGTGCACACATGCGTCATTCAATTTCCTGAGGTCCACACATATTCTTATCTCACCCTTCTACTTCTTTTCTTGCACTGCCATAGGGCTTACCCAGTCGAATTCTTACATTGGCTCAATGATTCTAGCTGCAAGCATTTTGTCTAGTTCTACGTGGACCTTTTCCTTGTACTTCGGATTCAAGCAATAAGGCCTCTCCTTAACCGGCTTCATGTCATGTTTTAAGGTGATCTTCATCATCCTTAAATCACCAAAGATCTCCTTTAAGTCCGTGATCTTGGTCAGGAATAAGTCATGGTACTTGTGGAGTAACTCAGTGACCTTATCCACCATCGCGTCATCCCAATAGTTGCATACTTAGTTTCAGCTTCCATACCAATGTTCACCTTCTTTGTTTTTACTAGTGTAGTTATGTTAGGGTTTTCAATCAATGGCCCTTGAACCTCGTGATAGCCTTCAGTTTCTGGAATGTTGATCTGAATGGAAAATGGCATCAACCCATGGTACTCATCCACCCATATTATTCATCAACCCATGGAATTTACCCATGGTATTGTAAATGGCATCCGACCATGGTATTGTAAAATCCACCCATGGTATTCATTTACCCATGGAATTGACCCGTGGTATTGTAACTGAAAAATACTATAATTAACAAGTCACATTTTGTAAAAAGACAGATTGTCTGCCACAATGTAGCCTTTATAGTTCAGAGGCATGTAGCTGCCACATCTCTTCTCAAAGATAAGCTACCATCGCCCTAGCTGTTTTATTTCCATTTTTGCTTGTAAGCATATTTCAGTATTTTACAGTAATGAAATGAAGTATTATTTCCACTGCATATCTGTCTTTATGGTTATCTCTGTATTTTATTGCGTTCCTGTTTAAGATCCGGATCAGTGGGTTTTAATAAAAAGTCTCTTTGTGGTTTTGTTTATTGGGCATTCTCCTCTTTTTCTTCTAGAAATTCAAGTTTTCAGATCTTGGGGGCCTTTCCCCCAAGATCCATTGCAATCTTTCATATCTTAGGGGTCTCTCCCCCAAGATCCATTTCATTTTTTTAGATCTTGGGGGCCTCCACCCAAGATCTGGATCAGTGGTATCAAAGCAGGTTACGGTTCCATGGGAATGAGGGTTTGATGCATATTTCAGTTTCAAATTTTGTAGAAATATTCAACAAACTTTAGGCATGTGCTACATCCTCCACAGAGCATTTTCTTGGGCCAATCAGGAAGAATTTTCTTTTTTCATTTTTTTGCAGGAATTTTTTTTGGGCGACGAATTTGCAGATCAGATATGAAATATTTGGTACAAAATTTACAAAAACGAATACCCGATCTAGATTCCTCTCGAAAAATAACCCAATTTCAAAAAAAAATTGGGTCAAATTGGAGTCCGGATGTGGGAGATATCGCTGATTTAAAATCCGCTATTTTATCAGAATTTTTGTGATGACGGAACTGTTGAAGCACGAATCTGAGATCTCAGAGTGCTCAGATAAGGATTTCCAACTCATGGGAAGATGCAAAATGATCCTTCTACTTCCAAAAACATGTTATAATAAATATTATGATTTATATTGGCCGAGTTATGTCCATTTTAATTTTGGAGCAGCATTCAGAGTGGGTTCTCATTGGAGATGTGCCCTCCCACCCCACTTTAGTAGGCACCTGCTTCACATTCATCAGTTTCAAAATAGCAGAATTCAGCTTGGGTTATTTGGAGATGTGCCCTCCCACCCCAGGCTATTTAGGCACCTGCTACTTCATCAGCAACCAACATCATGGTTATGGGTCAACCGCATAAAATCCTTGTCATCGAAGTCCATTTGCTAGGCCACACACTATCAGAATCACAGTTGGTCACAAGCATTATAGGGTATCTCTATCCTCAGATCTTCATTTATCAGGGTTTTGGGTTAACCACATAAAACCCTTATCTTTAGTGGCTCTTCATATTCAACAAAGGCTTCGCAAGAGGGAACTTTACGCAATGGGGAGCATTGCTTATTAAGGAGGGAGGAATGATCCGAATGGAAAATGACATCAATCCATGGTACTCATCCACCCATATTATTCATCAACCCATGGAATTTACGCATGGCATTGTAAATGGCATCCACCCATGGTATTGTAAAATCCACCCATGGTATTCATTCACCCATGGAATTGACCCGTGGTATTGTAACTGAAAAATACTATAAGTAACAAGTCATATTTTGTAAAAAGATAGATTGTCTGCCACAATGTAGCCTTTATAGTTCAGAGGCATGTAGTTGCCACATCTCTTCTTAGAGATAAGCTACCATCACCCTAACTGGTTTATTTCCATTTATGCTTGTAAGCATATTTCAGTGTTTTACAGTAATGAAATGAAGTATTATTTCCGATGCATATCTGTCTTTATGGTTATCTCTGTATTTTATTGCATTCCTGTTTAAATTTGGATCAAATGTTAACTTTCCGTGGATATTCGTCATCTTCTTCAATATTCACATTGTAACACTCCAACGTGCAGCTCAGTTGGGTTGTCCATTCAGGCTGAAGCACTTCCATTGGCTCCTGGGGTATTTTAAAGATATCTGCTTTTACTGCTTGTAGCACATCATCAACAGTATCCCACCAACGATCCTCAAACGTGAAGGTTAATAGGAATCCTTCACATAAAATATCCCATTCATTTGTTCCATGGTGGAGCTCTGTCTCTATATTCCAGTTCATAGGTATAATATCCAGGGTATGACAAAATAGGTGCACCCACTCAGGTTGTAGCTCTTCCCCATAGACCTTCGTCCATTTTGCGAGGTGCATGTGTGGATCATCTCATCTATCATACTTGTATTTTAATCACATCTGAGGCTTCACAAACCGCATTCCCATCATCCTTCTACATTTGCGTCAATCCTTGAAGCTCCTTTGGTGCGTGCCCCACCACCTTGTAGGTGTAATGCATAGTACCCATTTCAAAGCTTCGAAACGTTGTTGTTCTAGCACCTCACTTTCAAATTTGTTCAGGAAGTCATCTACCTCACTTAACCCATCATACATAGGCAGATCCCTTACCTCCATTAATACGCAGCGTAGTGATCTCATCAGCATGTTACAGCTCATGTTACCGCATTCCCATCATCCTTCTACATTTGTGTCAATCCTTGAAGCTCCTTTGGTGCGTGCCCCAGCACCTTGTAGGTGTAATGCATAGTACCCATTTCAAAGCTTCGAAACGTTG
Source organism: Pinus taeda (assembly GCA_000404065.3). Classification (NCBI taxonomy): domain Eukaryota; kingdom Viridiplantae; phylum Streptophyta; class Pinopsida; order Pinales; family Pinaceae; genus Pinus; species Pinus taeda. The sequence goes on from APFE031653208.1 coordinate 18,169, forward strand.
TTGTTCTGGCACCTCACTTTCAAATTTGTTCAGGAAGTCATCTACCTCACTTAACCCATCATACATAGGCAGATCCCTTACCTCCATTAATACGCAGCGTAGTGATCTCATCAGCATGTTACAGCTCATTGTGGTTACCTCGTGTAACTGGTTCTGCCATTGTTCTATTTCCTCGTCTGAATCTGATGTGCAGGAACTTTCATGCTCCCATGAGATTCATCCATCTGCTCTTGGATTCACCCAGTCTTGTTCTCGTGTGGTTATCTTGTAGATGAAGTCCAAGTCATCGTCACTGTCATAGTTGCGCACCGGCTCCATGTAGTGTGATTCTTCTACAGAGTCCAAAAGTAAAACTACGTGCATATACTTTTTCTCAAAAATCATCTTGCACTTCTTTAGATTGATAACTCCATTCATGTCAATGGTCCAATCTATTCCTAATAGTGTAGGGTAGGGATTGTTGTCATCAACATTCTCTATCATTTCAAAATCTACTAGTGCTTGCTCCTTCAATATCTATTGTGATTCCCTACAATCTCCCCATAGGTAGGATCTTTTGCTAGTTCGCCATTTGCAGCTGGATAGGAGACCATTGCAGCATAGGCCTTCCCATGCGCTCCCATGTCTGCTTTGATAGGATGTTTGAATCTGATCCTAGATCCATAATCACTTGGTCCATCTCATATTCCTTAATCCACACGGTCAATCTCATCTCCCTTCCCTTTCATGTCGTGTGCTTTCCGAGCTTCCAGACTACGCATGGTTCTCCTTGCGCGGTCCCAGCGCATCTATTTATGAGTTCCTATAGCCCCTTTACAACCTTGTTGTCACGCAACAACTTCATGCATGTTTCTCGAAATGTTGTGAGCATCGATGGGTCCATTTCTGACTCTGGTCTATATTTAATTCCTAAAGTGGAGGCATCAAGGAAGCTGCTCTTGGCTTCCATGAAGGTTTCCTTAGTGCACTACAAATAAAACTCTAGTTCCTTCATTGGAGCCTTGCGAACCCAAGTACTTTCTTCAGGCTACTTGCCTCTATCATCCCCTATTGTAATTCCACTTCAGAGAACAATATTCACATTAGGGTCTTCCTCACGCAGCTCAGACCTCATCATTTGCAGGTTCTGAGTCGGGGGAATTTGGAGTGCTCCTTTATTGTGCAACCTCGCTATCAGTGTGGGACAATCCTATGTCTCATGATCAAACAATGTAAAATACAAGCATGATTGTTGTGTTGGATTTTTACAATCATGGGCATAATTTCTTGGCCCTCCGCAATTGTAACATATCAGTTGTCTGCGACCTCTTCCTGGTCCTCCTCCACCTCGGCCTCATCTATGCCCCTGAAATCCAGTTCGCGCCATTCCTAGGTTCTAGTCAGGGGGCCAAGTTTTGGCCTGAACTCTATAGGTAGGAGTTTGATCCATCATCAGTTCGTAACTTCTACAGGTGCGCTCATCATGGGCTACTGATCTACATAAATTACTGAACAATTGTTGTGAATTCTGCGTGTACTTCTGTAATAAGTGGCAGTTGTCTATAGCATGCTTTCCTCCTATCTAACAAATCGTGCACCATAATGTAGGTGCCACTCTCAGTCTTGCTTGTGGCTTTGATATTAATGGCATTAGTCCTCCTCTCGTGAGGTAATTCACGAACACTGGGCAGTGGTCCTTGTCATGTCCCTAACCCTTGAACATTATGCACCATACCTCATCGTGCACTTTTGGGCAAGCTATCATGTCTTATTTCAAACTCCGCATCTCTAGGCATAAGATTTTTAACTGCGCGTGAATCTACTAAGCTCCCAAGTTGGGATCCTGTATCAGTGTCTCGTGCAATCTCGTTGAGACCTCCAAGGCCTCAGCCTAAGTTGTTAGCCTTTGTTGTGATAGCGTATTCCTTAGATGTGGCATTAACAATGCTACAAACCATTCACTGTGTTGTCCATCCATCAACATCATGTTAGCATCGCAAATTGTGCACTTTAGTCTCTAGTCCAACTCCCAAGGGGTCTCGCCTTATAGCATCGTGATTTCCTTGAACCCAATGATCGAATGCGCCTTTGACTTCGACCTGCTAAATTCTTTGTTTAGCACAGTTTGAACATCTACAATTCCTGCATTCAGATTGTCATTGGAATGCTTAAAGTACTAGGTCATTGCGTGATCCTGCAGAGTGCTAACCAATTTTGATTTCTTTACATTGTCATCCATGACTCCCTGCGCTTCCCATACAGCTTTTATCATGAACCAAAACTGGTCTAGATCTTCATTCCCTACTCCCTTGAACACTGGCAACTTTATCATGCTCGCCATATTGATTCGTGGTGGTGGCAGAGGTGGTATAGGTGAAGACGGGGGTAAGGACGGTGAAACTAGTGGCGGTGTGGGTGGGGGTGGTATGCGCAAAATCCTCTGCCTTATCAAATTGATCACACTTCTTGGTGAGACCTTCGCAATTTCTTCCTCGCTCCCTCATGGAGGTGAAATAAAGGGGCTAGTTTCTTGTTCTATACTACCTTTATTTCTGTAGATTCTCCCACTTCGTGTAGCCCTAGACATCAATTTATTTGGCATAACCCTCTTTTCACACAGTAGCATTTTAATCCAAGTGTTCAAAGATTTAATGTACTTACCTCACGGTCCTTTGAGGAAGCGTCGTTCTGCCTCGCTATAGCTGACTGAAATATCTACCACGAACTCGGTGATGAATCCTCCTATAATCCGATTGAGCCAGTTATCAACAATGCATGCAATCGTATCCTTTGATGCTTCCAATCTGTACACCAATTTTGGAGGCCAGACAATAGGTATGTCAAGCTTACACCTTCCTTGGCTATCTGCTAGCTTTGTGATCCACTCGTATAGCTTAGTAGGGAAATATGCGAAGAAAATTTTGTGGATCTATGTGTATAAATAGTAGTTTAACCACTCTTCCTTTGATAGTCACAAATTCCTATTTTCCTACACTGCGAACTCGTGAATATTCTTATCCAACCAATCTTCAATTACTTTCTTTGTTAGATTCCAATGATACGGCATCAAACATCTCTATGCAGATCCTAGTCCCAACAACAGAACCATTTGTTGGCTTGTTGGGGCTTGACCCAGGTTCAGAGTTAATTAGCCAAACATATCCCTGTACTACTGGCACTTTCGACAATAGTCCGTGGAGCGCGGATTGAGGTCTCACTCAAAGTAGTATGGGGGGGTGCTGGAACTAGGTTTTCACACCCCTGAGATGTCTAAGGATTTGATTCAGTCCAACTGTTTAGTCCCTTCATGTAGGTTACTTCGCACCCTTCCCTGACCTTCATGCCCTGATACACTTGCCTTCGCACAGCCCTAAACAGGGGCTGAGGGGCTTCCACGTTGCTGGAGCAACGCTCTACACTATTTCCCTAAGTTGCACCTGAGATCTTACCTATCTTCCTTCACCAGTTAGTTATCTTCACGTAAATATAAGCCTTGTGTTATATTTATTTATACAACACACATATAAGTTCATGCAACAATTAAACAATAAACTTGCAAGTTATACCCAATAATACATTAAACAAGAAAAGATACACAGAAATATAGCAAACTTCTCTTTATTAATTCTTCCAATGGTTACAGACTTGACCTGCCCTATGCACTCAGCTACAGGGGTCCACGCATTTAGCTGCAGATTACTAGGCCTTTGCGCACTCAGTTGTAGAGCCTTCTCCTACTCCACGACCCAAAGACACACTTTACACTTCAACTCAATCTCTTTGACTCATCATGCTTCTTTTCTATTAGATATATATTATCTTCTACACTTAGAGCCTCACTCTATTTATACAATCCCATGGTCCGCGGACCATGGATAGGTGTATCAAGTCGACATTACATTACAAAGACGAGGGCAGACAACCCTATGACTCTATTATGACTTCGCGCACCGTGCCCACAATTCGCAGAGCTTTTATAAAGGATTTGGTCAAAACTTGGGCTTTAAGCCCTAAAACATGCCTTGGGGGAATTCCATGCCCAACATGATGCTACTTGGCAAGACACCTTGGAAACTAGATCAAAGGCTGAAATGTACGATTTGTGAAGCCAATATGAATCTGACAAATGTATAACACATAGAAAATTTTAGGGGCGAATGTTCGCCCTTTGGCGAAATTAAGGGGTTTTAAATTTTTAGTGGGCAAATATTTTGTATCATAGTACATTTTTACAAATCACCTCAGATAGCCCACCTTATTTTAAGGGAGAGGGTACAAAAGGTAAATTTAGCCCTTGAAATTAGGACTTACAACCTTCCATTCGCCCATTTTCAATAATAGGTTTTATTTAAGTGAATCCATTCGCCCATTTTCAAGAATAGGTTTTATTTAAGTGAATCCTATGGGCCAAATACCATATTTATAAAAGAGGTATGGTGAATTAATAGAAATATAAATAAATGAGAAGTATGGTAAATAAATAAAACATTTTTTATATTTACTCCATAAGTCACCTTATATACATGCAAGGGTGTAAATAAATAAAAATATAAGTAAAGTGGAGGTATGGTAAATAAATAAAACGTCTTTTTATACTTACTCAAAAGGTATGGTAAATAAATAAAAATATAAATAAAGTAGACGTATGGTAAATAAATAAAACCTCTTTTTATATTTAGTCCATAACCCTTGTTCTGTATATGAAGGCTCAAGAAAGATGTTTTATTTAGGTGAATCATATGGGCCAAATACCATATTTGTAAAAGAGGTATGGTAAATTAATAAAAATATAAATAAACGAGAGGTATGGTAAACAAATAAAACATTTTTTTTATATTTAATCCATAAGTCACCTTATATTTACGAACACTCAAAAAATATTTAGGTGAAGCCGATGGGCAAAATACTATGGCACAGATACTATGGACTAGATTGTTATTAATACCATGCAAAAAAACATTATTAACCCTAATATCAGTATTAATAAAAATAAAAATAAAAATGGCACATGGTATTGACCCATGGTATTCACCGAAATGGCACATGGTATTGACCCATGGTATTCACCCGGAATGTAGCGTAGTCACCTTATATTTATGAACACTCAAAAAATGCATTATATTTTGGTGAAGCCTATGGGCAAAATACTATGGGACAAATACCATGGACTAGATTGTTATTAATACCATGCAAAAAAACATTATTAACCCTAATATTAGTATTAATAAAAATAAAAATGGCACATGGTATTGACCCATGGTATTCACCAAAATGGCACATGGTATTGACCCATGGTATTCACCCGGAATGTAGCCTATTTAAATGGGGGAATTAAACCAGCATAGATCCATCTTTACTTTGGATCTACTAATCAAATATCATGATATGTAAACTAGTATAGAGTGAAAAAATATTTGATCCGAGTAAAAATGGATGTT
>APFE031653208.1:23717-36049 GCA_000404065.3 Pinus taeda
ACAAGATTTTATAATTGAGTAAATATTCGCCATGCTTGGTGAGAGATTCGCCAAAAAATTATATATACATATCATATTATTGATAAAATCGCCTTCCATTTTTCCTATATACCATGGAGATTCGCCCATTTATTATACTTATAAATTTAGGGGGGGTTTTTAAAATTTTCCCTGTAACAGTGCGAGTGGTTTGTAGCTTCGCTTACCACACCTAAGGAGTGCGTTGTCGCAGCATAAGATAACAACTTAGGCATAGGCCTTAGAGATCACCATGAGACTACATGAGACCTCGATGCAAGATTCTAATCTATGAATTCAGTAGATCCATGCACATCTAAAGAATTTGTGCCTTGAGATGTAAAGCTTGAAGCAGGATAGGACGGTTTGACCAGAAGTGCGCGAAGAAGTATGGTGCGTGAAATGCAAGAGTCAGGGTCATGACAAATACCACTACCCAGTCTTTACAAATTACCTTGCAGGAGGAGGACCGATGACTCTAAGGTCAAAAGCTCAAGTAGGACCTAGCACGACACCTGCTTTGTGGTGTGCTATCTGTCAAGTAGTCGGAATGCATGCCATGGATAACTTCCACTTGTTACAGAAGTATACACAAACTCCACAACAATTGTCTGTAACTTTTGTAGATCAATGACATGATGATCATACTTGTAGGAGTTATGAATTTATGATGGATATAACTCCTGCCTATAGGGTTCAGGCCAAAACATGGCTCCTTGACTAGAATGCAGGAATGATGCAAACATGATTTTAGGGGTGCGGACGAGGCCAAGGCAGAGGAGGACCTGGTAGAGGTTGTAGACAATTGATTTGCTACAATTGTGGAGGACCAGGATACTATGCCCACAATTTCACTAATCCAACACGTTCATCATGCAAGTATTACATGCTGTTAGCTAGGATACATGACAAAGTAGTGCTACCACCTCCCCCAACTCAAAGCCTGCAGATGATGAGGTTTGAGCCACGTGAGGAAGATCCAAACGTAAATATAGTGCTCTGAAGTGGAATCGCGATGGGAGATGACAAGGGGAAACAACAAGAAGACAATACCTGGGCTCAAAAAGCCCCGATGAAGGAAGCTGAGTTTTATTTGGAATGCGCTTGGGAAATCTTCATGGAAGCTAAGAAGAGCTTCGCTGAGATCTCCACTTTAGGAAGCAAAGATTAGCCTAAGCCGAAAATGGATCCATCCATGCTCACAACTTTCTTGAAAACTCGTATGAAATGACTGTGCGACAGTAAGGTTGTGAAAGGGTTATAGGAACTTATCAACATATGTTCTAGGACTGTGCTAGGAGAACCGCGCATAGTCCAGAAGATTAGAAAACATAAAACAAGGATGGTGTGTGAAATGAGACTCACCACACAAATCGGATAATACGAGATGGAAGTCATCCTGGATTTGGGATCAGATGTGAATGCTCTACCAAAACAGACATGGGAGAGAATGGGAAGACCCACGCTGAAATGGTCTCTAGTTCAGCTGAGAATGGAAAACCAGCAGAAAATCATACCCATGGGGTGATTGCAAGGAATAATTATGGATATTGACGGAGTGAGCATGCTGGCAGATTTTGAAGTGATAGAGATTATTGATGACAACAATCCCTACCCCGCACTCTTGGGAATTGATTGGGCCATTGATATGAATGGGGTAATCAATTTGAGGAAGTGAAATATGATCTTTGGGAAGAAGTCACTACGCCCACTGGATCCTACTGAGGGATCGCACTATACAGAACTAGTCTACGACTATGAGAGTGATGATGATTTGGACTACATATACAAGATAATAGCGCGAGACAAAGACTGGGTGAATCCCACAGTGGATCGGCGGATTACATGAGAGCACAAGAGTTCCGGTACTTTGGATTCTAATGAAGAAGTAGAATGATGGTAAAATCAGTTACACGAGGTAACTATGTTGAATTGCAACATGATGACCTGGTCGCTGCACTGTGTGTTGTCAAAAGAAAGAAATCTAATTATGATGGTCTAAATGAGGTTGATACCTTCTTGGATGCGTTTGAAATGAAGGTGCTAGAAAAGCAAGGCTTCCAGGCCTTGGACTGGGTACTGCGCACTATGCCGACAAGATGGTGGGGTATGCACAAAAGAAGCTTTGATGATGGGTGAGAGTGTAGGAGAATAATGTGAACATGATTTGGGAAGCCTAAGATGAAATTGACAGAAAAGTACGACGGGAAGAATGAGCCACGCACATGGATACAGGTCTATGAAGAAAAGCCCCAACCTGAGCAGGTCCACCTCTACTCCACGCTAAAGTACCTGGTCAATAAGTCTGTGTTGGGGGGACGAATTTGCAGATGCCTTTTATTGTTCCAAGAGTATGATTTTGAAGTCGTTGTGAAGCCTGGATGATTGAACACGGGACCAAATCACCTATTGTGCATCGAGACAGGGGAGGAACCTACTAATTTGGAGGAAGGATTACCTAAGATGCAACTCTATGATGTGCGTGTAGCAGATGGAAATATAGACGATACAATACACTTTCTAACAATTGGAATTGTGCCTGAAGGATACTCTGTCCAACATAAGAAGGAATTAGTGGTGCATGTGGTAGAATTCTCTGTCATTGTTGGGCATCTATACAATATGGGGAATGATGAAATACTAGAAGGTATGTACCTGAGTTTTAACAAAGTAGCATCCTCATGGATGCTCATGGGGACACCGCGGGAGGACATTATGTGGGAAGAGAAACTGCACAGAAGATTCTATGTGCAAGGTTGTGGTGGCCAACCCTTCAACAGGATTCAAAAGCATATTTCAAGGCATGTGATGTATGTCAAAGAATAGATAGGCCATTATAGAGGGATGAAATGCCTTTGAATGCAAAAATTTCATTGCAACCTTTCGAAAAGTGGGCAATAGATTTTGTAGGACCCATTAAACCTCAAGGAAAGACAGGCGTGAGGTATATTATCATTGTGATGGAGTATCTAACTCATTGGGTAGAAGCGAAGCCAGTGAAGGATTGCATAGGTGTGACTGCTGTGAAGTTTCTATTTGAACATGTACTTATGCGATTTGGATGTCTGAAGATCTTGATGAGCGATCGAGGTACACACTTCCTGAACAAGATGATCAACACGCTAACGGAGGAATTTCAGGTGTATCATCAGAAGAACACAACTTATCACCCACAGGCTGATGGGACAATGGAGGCATTCAATAAGGTGCTCGAAAACACACTGACCAAGGTATGAATGCATAGCCAAGTGATTGGGACCTATGCATACCTGTAGTGTTATGGGCTTATAGAACGACATGCAAGAAATTGATGGGACATACACCTTTTAGGCTTGTCTATGGAGTGGAAACCATAATGCCTATGGAATACATGGTGCCTAGTCTGCGCATAGTAGCACTCATAGGTATGAAGGATCGTAAAGCCCTGGAGGAGAGGCTCCCATAATTGGATGAGCTTGAAGAAGAATGATTTTTGGTAGGATTTCACTAGCAAGTCCAAAAGCAACGTGAAAAGGCATGGCACGACCAACACATCAAGATGTGCACATTCAAGGTAAATGATCTAGTGTTATTATATGATAGTAAGCTTGATAAATTCCAAGGGAATTTCAGGATGCATTGGTTAGGGCCGTATATTATTAAGGAGATTACCGACGGAGGCGTGGTACAACTGGTCAAGTTAAATGGAGAACCCTTCCCAAGAAAGGTGAATGGTAGTCACTTGAAGCCATACACCGGTGATCTGGCGATGTGACTCTATGGAAGTAGCATAGTCTTAGTGCTCCAAGTAGCTGAAAGTAGGTGCAGTACTATAAACTACTTTGCCTAGGAACTACTTAATGTTAGGAATGCGCACAGTAGCAAAAGTGTCACAGGGTCTGCGAAAACATGAAGATAGTTGCGCTAGTGCACAGGTCTACCAGAAAGTGACCATTGACATCACTATTCATGATTTAATGCTTGGTTTGAGGCCAACTGGAGCGGGCAACAGACATTTAAGGCGAGCTTTATGGGTTAGATTCTTAAAAATATACTGCCAATCTGGCATTAATGGACCGAATGTGGGGGGAACGGTCGAATTCAAATCCAAAAGGAACTATAAATTACAAGTGGCTATCCAGCAAACAACACTTGACAATTTAAGAACTGAGTTGTTGCGTGCTCAAGTATTAATGAACTGAGACTTATTCGAGACTCAGAAAGTGAATTCGTTGTTTGAGCAACTACTAGAGACACTAAAAAAACTGTGGAGTAGTGCTATGTCAACAACCGAACAAACCATGGACACAGGAGTAGTGACAGCTGAGGAAGTTGTGTAGAAAATTGCAGAAGTGGAAGCCCCAGAGAGCGTTGGAATAATCATTGTCCCTAAATCACCACGAACACTGAGACCCAAGAAGGATAAGCAGGCCATGATCCTAGTGCACGTCTCGCCCCAAAATCCACTGAGAACTAAGCTCACATTGTAGCAAAAGGGGAAGGCCATTAATTTGGAGGCCAAGGAGGAGGAAGAGTTTGAAGAAATCTTGGTGGAGGAGGAGGATGTAGAGATGGATGTTGAAACCCAAGGTGCGGGCCCTATTACCCAATTACTTGAATATGTGTCTCCATGAAAGGGTAAAGCCAAGGTGCCAAAGGATATAGATGAGAGAAAGATCTCTCTTCAAACTCTGCTACTCTTAGACGATATTATTTTTGAGGGAGCGCACTTGGGACAGGTTCTCATGTTGAAATTTGAAGATTGGGACCTCGCAGACCACGAGAAGTTCTCGCATTTAGTGAATGTGAAGCTAATGCACCAAAACATGGACACGATGACTGGAATGATTGAATTGGAGCGCGCAAATGACTCAAAGGTGTCGAGAAAATGGGGTTGTTGAACTTGCTCTAGGCGCCGCATTACCACCGCGCCCTAGTGACCATTTTCATCATCAGGCAATTTTTCTGCTTAGTGCATGATGGGTGCTTATGGCTGGATGATCCCATCCCCATCACAGACCATCTGATTCAGCGAATTACATAGCTACCTTGCTCGGGAGGATCCAACAAACATTTCAGAAGGAAAAGGTGGCAAATTAACCCTCACAAAGGCAATGAAAAAGAAGTTTAAGTTGGAGAAGAAGAAGCGAGGGTATGCCATCTCCAACATCAACAACCCTGCAGTCAAGGTCATGACACAAATATTGGTAGGGAAGGTGATGCAAAAGTACCATGTGGATGAGGTTCCCACACTAGTGGTTGCACTAGCGGCGTAATGCGTAGAAGGAGTCCACTTAAACTAGGTGAACTACCTACATGGCAAGTTTCTTGCGAATTGCCACGAGGCACAAGAGCAGGGAGAAACATTTTATTTATGCATGGCTCCCATTGCCAAACGTATTGGTGGCATGGGAGTTGCCCAAAGATAGCTAGTTCCCTTTAGTCACGCCGGACCTTCCAGAGGTAGTGAAGTACACTTCGTTGTGGGCGACAGGGACGTGTAGAGGATAAAGGAGAGTAAGATATTTTGGATACTAATGGAGATGAATATCTAGATGGGGATCAATTGAAAGCCATGGTTATCGCCCATAATCTACAACAATTTGCAGAACTTTGCAAATTTCAAAGCAGATTTCCACCATGTCTTCATAAGGGTGTGGAAGGACCCTACAAAGACTTGGCATGATTTACCATATTTGGCGACTGACGATTTGATATTCGCAGTCCTTGAGTCTTGGCCACCAGAGTGGTGCATTCCAGCTAGCTTTGCGATGGAAACAGAGAAGCCCACCACACAATGCAAGAAGGAAGAGACAAAACTTTGAATGGCGCAGCTGGCGGAAAAGCGCAGGAAAGAATAAGTAGTGGCTAAGGCCTAGGCAGCACATGATGCTACGATGTTAGTAGAGTAGTGGAAAACAGTAGACGAAGAGCACGAAAGACATAAGTCATCTTTTCTCGAACTAGAGACATACACAGAATAGGGTGGCGTGGATCCGCAGACAACATCGACCCAAGTCAAGTTTCTGCGACCATGAGAGAAGACAATGCCGCGAAAGAAATCAAAGGCATCAAAGACTTCTTTCGACCCAATCACCCCCACTGAGGTAGATTTGCATGATATCAGTGAAATGGTGAGGGATGTCATTACTGAGGCCCTCCAGCAGTTTGAGGAACAACAACAGTTGGTACTGGGGGCTCTTTGGATAGAGTTGCAGGATTTGTAGGTTTGCACAAAACAGGTTGGCATAGTGTCCACTAGCCTCGTGATCGGCACTTCGGCTGCTGACAAAATGTTTTGCACCAGGGTGGCCAACATGATAATGCTACCAGATGGGGCACTTACTACAGAGAAGGAGGACGATATGGCAATGGTAAGTGGTTTCAAAGGCATCGGATTAAATATGGCCATGCTCCCTCGGGAGACACTCTATCTCTTGCAAGATGGAGTCATCGCAAAACTTCGCACCAAGGAGAGTTGTGCATTGTAGGTGATGAGTGAGTAGCGCATCAACATTGAATAGTTGGGCCTACAGCACAATGAGGTAGTTGAGCAGAATCAAAATATTATGTAGGTGATACAGGAAGCTTGTCGAATGGTCTTGGAGTTGGGCATTTAGGCAAAAGAACCGGTGGAGGTGTGCATCCTCAAATTGGCCACAAGGATGTGCAACACTAGAGAAGATACGACCAGGATTTAGCTCGAGATGAACCTGCAGATTGTAGAACTATAGTTGAATGCTCAATCTTCAACTCCGCCAGAAATTAGGGAACAATGAACCACTACTATTACAGCAGCAATAGTAGTGGTTGAAAATGTAGTGGCAGATTGCATGCAACTGTTCAAGCAGTCATTCGAGGTCCTAACTACCCTACAGGAGGACCTGAATATAGAGTGCCTAGAGACAGAGGTGTGTGAGCTACAACAAAAGTATGACGAAGTAAAAGGGACCATGCTTCCCTTACAAAGAGGCTTGTAAGGATGCAGCAAGTAAAGGCACTCAAGGAATAGGTGGATGTCGCTTGGCATAAAGAAGCAGTCTTAAAAGCACACCTACAACCATGGATCGATGAGGCTTATACAATTACAACCTCCATTGAAGAAAATCTCATGCAACTACAAGCAAATCAGTAGAGGATTCAGGGTAGCATTTCAGTAGCAGTGGTCACCGAACAGTGCATGGAGGAAGTTCAACAGGTAGCTTCTTAGTGCGCTACCGAGGTTGAAGTGATCCAAGTAGAAATGGGAGGTATTTGTGCTAAGATATCCGCACCTGCAAAGTGACTTGAGGGTGAGTCACAATGTTTGCGTTGGGGGCCTGTTGGGCGCGGGATCCCCCAAGGGAAGTTTTGGGGCTTAAAGCCCAGATTTTGGTCCAATTTTGTAATTCCAATGTAAAGACTCTGCATTTTGTGGGCGCGGAGTGCGTAGTTTTTAAAGAGTCATAAGGTTGTCTACCCTTATTTTGATAATGTAATGTTTGTTGTAAAATATCTACCCATGGTCCGCGGACCACGGGATTGTATAAATAGAACGAAGCTCTAAGTAGTCAAGGGGATCTAATATCTAATATTGAAGGAAGAATAAATGAATATGTTAGAGAGATAGCTCTGAAGTCTAAGTCTAAGTCTTGGGTAGTAGCGTAGGAAGAGGCTCTATAGTTGAGTGCGCAGAGGCCTAGAAGTCCGCAGCTGAGTGTGCGGACCCCTATAGCTGAGTGCGCATGGCGATTCAAGTCTGTAATCATATTGAAGTATTAATAAAGATAAGTTTCCTATAAATTTTGCATCTTGTTTTATGTTTATGCATCTATTATATTTGGTATAATTTCACTTCTAATGCTTATATGATGCACGAATGTGTATAATTGTATTGGTCATGTGAACACAAGTAATAACCTTTGTTTATGTGAGGCTAACTAAGATTTGGTAATTAGATAAGTAAGATACTTAGCCTAATTTGGGGAATATCATAGTTCGCTGCCCTTGCAACGCAAAAGGACTTCAACCAGGGCTGTGCAAAAGCCGAATGTAACACTTCGCGAAGGTACTGAAGGGTAGAACAGAGCGTGAAGCAACCTACACAAAGGTGGGAATAGCTGGAAATAACCGACTTCATACCATCTCAAGGGTGTGGAAACTTGGTTCCAGCATCCCCCCATACTGCTTCAGGTGAGACTTCAGTCTGTGCTTCGCGGGCTGATGCTGAAAGGGCCAGTAGTGTAGGGATTTGTTTGGCTAACTAACATTGAACTTGGGTCAGGCCTCCTCAAGCCAACAGATCCAAGAGCAAAAAGAGCTTGAAAGCAGCAGCAACACCATCATCTTCAACACTAGGTACGTGCACAACAAAGGAATCATTAGAACACAACAAAAGAAAGAGGAAAAAAATAACATGCAACCAACACACAGCAAGCACCTCTGGTCTTCAACAAATGTGGCAAGGGTTAGCACCACAGGTAAGTATCTCGCTCACTCTCTCATTTTCATAATGTAGTCAAAATATGTAAAGGTTACGAGTAAGTTGGTTTATAAGAGAAAGGTGGCCAGTTGACTTGGACACATACGTTCAGTCAACAAAGACAAAACAATTTTTCCTCTCACATGTGGCAACATTCAAGTAAAAAATAGAGAGGAGAAGGACAAATGCAGTTAAGGCTACAGATGCATGAAGTGGGAGTTGATTACAAGGAGTGGAGAATGATGAGGTGGTAGTGGGGACCAACAATACAAAAATGGAAAATGTATCTCGACTGCCAGCACACCACCTCACCCAATATGACCATAAGAGGAAATAATTGTCAATTCCCATGCATTCATGCATTAATTTCCTTGAGTCTTGCTCTAACAAGTCACTCTCATACCTAGGAAACCTACAGAAAGTAAAATTCCATCATTTTTCTGCACAAGACTTCCTACAGGATTGCACAGGCAATTCTACAAGATTGCACATAGGATTCCTATAGGATACACAAAGATAGTCTACAAGATTGGTTTAGAGGAGTTTTAGAGGGGAAAACATAGGGGTTGGCCAAAATAAACACTATGAAGAGGTAGGATTTGTAATTACTTCCCATTTTCCAAGTGAATTGAACAATAAATCCTCTAGTTTGAGTGAATTTGGCAGCTGTGTAAGGGAATTGTCCACACAGTAATTTTAGTTATTTACTATCATTTAAAAAAATTTCAACCATCTCATTTCCTCAAACTTCACAGATAGAGATGACAAGAGGGTTTAATAGAAGGGAGCTCATTAACACTGTGAGAATCCAATAACACCCTCAGGTGCTAGAAATCTTCACAAGGCATATTGGATGGGGTATTTCAAAAACTTAAGAGGGTATGATGATGAAGTGGCCTGAGATTTTGCTCTCTCCCTCATTCCACTTACCAGAGTCCATGCCATTGTTGTGGTAAGAGGCCTCTCCATAGAGATCACCCTTAAACTCATCATCAGAGTTACCACACTGCCCCTAGGAGTACGATGGAGGAAGGAAGACAAGGGAAATAGCTAGATTGCCAAGAGGAAATTCTTTTTTAGAAGGTGAGGAACCCATTGAGGACAAGAATGGAGTAAGCAGAGAAAGCTTGCCATATCCATAGAATGAGGTGAGATACCAACTTATCAAATACATATCATGTGAGGGTAGGTATAGTGTGGTCTATGGCTATCACTTTAGGCTTCTTGAAGAGTTGAAGTTTGGAGTAGAAACACCTCCTCACCACAGTCTCAACATACCATACTTCCTTCTGTAATCACTGATAGACACAAGCATAAAGGTGCAAGAGGGAAATTCCCAACAATTATCTCATCATGGGTTAATTAGAATCATCATTGAATATGCCCTCCAAAACCTTAAAATTCCTATCCAATGGTCAATTTTCAGAGACATGCAGACAAAGGAGGACATCAAAGCTCTCACATATGATGTTATTCCTACTGTCAGTGAAAAGGATGAGGAAGAGACTGAAGTAGAGCAGGATGAAGATGAGATAGATGAGGAGGAAGATGAAGAAGAAGAGGAGAAAGAGAAAGAGAATGATGAAGAAACAAAGGAAGATGTTAAGGAGGAAATTGATAAAGAAGATGAGGATCTACAAGGAAAAGAAGAAATGAAAGACATAGGTGAAGAGAGAAATGGGAAAGAGGGGGCAGATGACAAGGAGGAGTCACCTAGGGTGTCTCTAGAACCCACTCTGAGAGAGGCAGCAACTGCCCTCACTGCTCCTAGTACCCCCATCAAGCAAAAAGGCAAAAGATAGAGGCAGAGCCCCTTATATTTCAGGACAAGGAAAAGCACAAGAATAAGGCAGGGGAAACCCAAAACAGCGACCACAATTCCCATCGTGATTGAGGACTCACCTAAATAGCAAGAGAAATGGACTTCTCCTAAGTCCCCTATCACCTATGTGAGAAGGCCTATAACTAGATCCACCTCATCCAAGGGAAAATAAATCCTATAGGATACACAATAGGACCTACATGAAGCTGAAGCAGTCCTATAGGATACTCTGTTAAACCTACAGGAGGCTCAAAAATTAGATAAGGAGGGAAGCCTACAAAAAGAAACTAAAGAAGGGGACCCAAAGATAAAGGAACCTAGCCCCCAACCAAACCTTGAACCCTACTATAGATTTATTGAAGGAGGTAGGGTCATTCCACAAAAAATTTCTATTCCACTATTCTTCGAGCTTGAGAAGGAAAGAGCCAGAACTCATCGATGGATGCAGATTACCAAATCCAAGGGAGTGGAAGACATTGGTCACATGGAGGAGAAGGTCAAAGAGATGGGAAGAGAGCTAAGTAGCTTGAGAGATAGAGAGTCCATAATGAAGAATTAGTTAGAGACATAAAATGCATTGTTGAAAGGACAACTGCAAGAAAGAGAGAATCAATTAACATTCATGGCCAGTCTCTCTTTGGAAGAAATCTAGTGCATGATGCTAGCTAATTCCTATGCCCTATACCTTAAGGAACAATGGCTGCAGTTCCAAATTAAGACCCTAGCACAAAGGGGCACAATGCCATTTCAGGACTATAGGCAGTTCATTGATCTTTGTGATCAGAGCACATTAGAAGATAAGGCCAAGATGTCTGAGTATCATTTGCATAACATGGCCTTAACATACATGAATGTATGGGACCCTAATTCCAAGCTAGGATATTTATAGTTGATGGCTTTGGAATAATGGATGAACCATGAGGAAGCAAGGGCTACAAAAATGAAGAAGATATTGGCAAGAGAACAAACAAAACCTCTTATGATCAGAGCTGAGAAGTCCAATCCAATGTCTCTCATCAGAACACGTAATTTAATTGAAAATGATCCTCAGCTTGCGCCCATGTATCTTGCTGCCATAGAGCAAGAAATTTCACAGTTTGAGGACATGTTCAGGTTGTTAGGGGATGAGAGTTATTGAGCCTCAGAATTATCCTCTCCTTGACAGATTTTCTCACTTACTTTCCTTGCTTTTCCATAAGATTATAGATCCCCATCAATGGTAAATGATAGATTTTGTCTTAAGGAGAGAATTAAATGATTGACATGTTATATTTTTATTTTTTTTCTATTTAAATAAGTTTTTGCGAATTAGCTACAAAACGCAACCTATTCTATAGCTAACCGTGTATTCTGTAGCTATTTCCATTGTCTGGTAGGTTCCAGGTGTCAAACAAACAAACTGGCCACATGGGCATCTCTGGAATTGGCTCCACATGAATCCTATCCTAGTCACTTAGCCCAGATCGATAGGAAAGCCAGCTCAAGACCACAGTGAAAGGTGGAATCAAACATATGAAACCCGAAAGAAATAGTACTATTTGTCTACTCTTTCATGGTTAATTAATAAATCCAATAGTTCTGTTGCAGCATTAACTCGGATCAACCACTTATGTTAATGGTTCTGTGCAACCATCTTGCTCGAATTCAAGTCACCTCTAGCTGATCAAACATTTAGGCAATCCTGTTGTGATACATGTAGACCACTTGTTACACTAAAATTTGTCACCATGACTATCTTCAGTTAGTATGGCTCCATCAACAGTCATACTATCCTCCTTGGCAAGCCTCATACCTCTGCTCTCCATGTCAAACTTCAAAAAAGAGAGAAAATCATTAAAAACATGTTTATCTCTGGGTACGCAGTTTCTCTCTACCTTACCTGCGTGTACGAATCCCAAGTTCACAATACCTGCGTCCTTGCACGCTCTATATGTAAAGGGGTGGGTGCGTACTCCTGTAAAGGTCAAAAGGCACGAGTTTCATCTTTAAAAAGTTACTTGTGGTCATTTCTAGAGCATTCTAGAAGCTTGTTTGACGTGTATTGAGCGCCTC
>APFE031653208.1:44051-117675 GCA_000404065.3 Pinus taeda
ACGTGACATTGCCCTGAGTTAAACGCGTGTATATGCGGGTTCATATATACCCAACCCGCGTATATGTATTAAAACACTTAAAAAAAATATAAAACTCCTTATTTTCGGGTGGAGATCACGAGTTTTACCTGCTGATCACCTGTTAGTGCCCGTGGCCTCAACTGTCCCCAACCAATTCCTAACTAAAAAACTACTTTGGAATTGGTATAAAAGGACACCAAAGGGAAGGCCTAAGGGAGGAGAGAATAGAGAGAAAGGTTATTATACTGAGATTTCCCCCTGATCAGGTCTGAAGACCCTTGTGCCTTCTGCACTTTCCCCATTTTGTACAAGAAACCCTTGTTTCCTTGTGATTTGATGTTCATCCCTTAGTTATGACATCTTGGAGTGAGTATTGGAAGGAGACCTACTAGAGGCTTGAGGCGGGACGGATCCAGAAGGAGGCTGAGCTTTGAGCCTGTAGAAGTGGTTCAGGTGATATTGCTCTTTTTTGTACTATTCTATTTGTCTAATAAAGAAACACGTCTTGTTCCCGATATGCTTCTTTCTTTATGTTAATGATGTTCATGTTTGAATTTCATGTATGAATGGATGTCTAAAGGTTTATAACGAACTCCTTTCTTGTATAACATAAAGGTGATTTTTATATAAGTCTTTGTCCATATACTGCTGCATTCTTTGGAATTGTTGGTTTTGCAGGGCAAAGGAGCGGAAGGGACGCGAAGAAGGGTTTGGACCCTTGAGGAACTACCCGAACATAGGACCTGAGGTACGTCCTTCTCACCTTAGAAATAGATTTTTCTAGCATAATGGCTGTGTGTGTGTGCATGTTTCTTGATTTAGACAACTTTGAGTCTTCTAGGGTTCTACCCAAGAGCCTTAGGGGATAAAATCCCGCAACAACTATAAATTGAAAAGAGAAAAGATGGACAATTTAGATGAAGATACCTTAAAATCTCTTTTATTAAAAGCCATTAGAGATGAGTGGATAAATATCCTTAACATGATGGGGAAGGGAGATATCTCTCAACTCCCATTAAGTGACATAAGATAATTATGTGTTCATCTCTCAAGAGGGAAATCCAAAATTGGGAAAGGTCCAAAAGATCCTTCTTTTGTTAGAGTGAATAAGTCTGAAACTGAATGAGTGAGTAGGGTAGAAATTGGAAATATGCTTGATGAATTCAAAACAGATATCTTAGGGAGCCTTAGTGAGAAAATAGACAACCTTAAGTTGCACAACAAGTATAAAACCGAGGCTGATTCTTTAGCTATTTTCTGTCCCAAATGCAGAAAAAAACACTCTTTAAGAGAATGTACTTTGGATGAAAAAATTATAGAGACTTGTATTATTTTTTCAGAAAACCATGAGACCAAGGGTTTTCCTTCAATTCCAGGTCTTAAGGCTATTTTTAAAGAAGAAACAGTTCCAAATTCATCAGAATCTCTTTTATTTGTCTCTAGAAGACCTTAGCAGGGGCCACAAAATCAGGTATTTAACAATCAAATGTATCTTCATCCCCCACCAAATTGGAATTCTTGGCAGCAACCTTGGCCTCAACCTCAATCTCAATCTCAACCTTGGGCTCAAGTAGTACAAAATCCTTATGGAAGATTTTCTCAATATTATCAATATCCTCCATCATACCAGAATTATCCTTCCCCACACATTCCACAACAAAATCAGTAGCCACGACTTCAAAATCAGAACTCTCAACTCTCACTACCATTTCCACAACAAAATCCACAACAAGTTCCACAACAAAACCAAAATCCTCAACTCTTACTACCATTTTAGCAGAGACCAAATCAGCTCCCTGCCCAACCATTACCAAACCCCAACAATAAAAATCCTCAGAATACTTACATGGTAGAAGGACAACAATTTCCAATTTATATGATCACTCCTCTAGATCTCAATGATGTTAAACTAAGATGTGGTAGGATATTAGAAAAGGAAAGGCCTTCTGTAGTTATTCAAGAACAAGAAAATTCTGAGGAAGATTCTCTACAACCTAATAAAAGTTTTGAAGGAACCTCTTTCCAAAACCAAAATAATGAAAATGAAAAATAGAAAGAACCAGTGAACTCAACTCCTATCATTGAGCAACTAGTATATACTTCTGCACCTCCTTTTCCTGAAAGGTTACAAGTTGATAGAGGAGTAGAAAAGTAGATTATGTCGCCTAATTATGATTTTTTAGATGAATTGAAAAATGTCTGTATCAAAATCCCTTTGTAACAAGCCATGAAGGATATTCCAAACTTAGCTAAAACAATAATGGAGTTGAGCATAAAGAAACTAGGAAGAAAAGAAAAAGAAACAAAAATAATTCACTTGGTAGGAAAAATAGCAGATATAATGATGGGAAAAATTTCCATACAAAAATATGTAGATTGAGGAAGTCCAATTTTGAAAAAACATATCAATGGAGTTGAAATTCCAAATACATTGATTGATTTAGGAGTAACAATAAACATAATGAGAAAACAAACAATGGAACATCTCAAGCTTCCTAATCTTCTTTATACACCTGCATTACTACAATTAGCAGACAGATATGTAATCAAACCAGATGGTGTTTTAGAAGATATTTCAGTATCCTTAGATTCTTGGGAATATCCTGTTGATTTTGTGATCTTAACCCCCAAGAACAATCTAGGAGGACATCCACTCATATTAGGAAGACCTTGGCCATAGTCAATGCTTTCATTAGCTGTAGATTTGGTGACATGTATATTTCTGATGGGAATTAAATAAAGAAATTCACTCTATATCCTCCAGCTAGAACAATCATAGAAATAGATGACAAAGAATGGATTGATGATGAAAATGCATTCAACCTCTCTTTATTATTTCAGACATTAGTGAAGATAGTCAAATCTTGAATACAATGGAAAATTTTGAATCATCTCCAGAATATGAACATGATCAATTCCAAGAAAAATCCAATATTGAATATTTGTCATCTAGGAAGATGTCTCTTTATTCTATGGAAGAATTTGGTAGCTCTACAATTGAAATCTTTCTAGGGAGAACATTGAACATAAACAATAAATTGTAGAAATTACAACAGGAAAAGCTAATCAATACATTACAACAACATTCTGCTGCATATGCATGGGAATATACTGGCATGAAAGGAATTAGTCCTAAGACTTGTATACATCGAAAATTGTAGACCTATCAAAAAATCTCAAAGAAGGATGAATCCAAATCTTAGGGAAATTGTGAAAGAAGAGCTGCAAAAATTGCTGAATGTAAACTTCATTTACCCAATTTCAAATAGCCAATGGGTTTCTCCTTTAGTGATTGTGCCTAAAAATAATGGTAAATGGAGGGTGTGCGTTGATTATTGAGAATTTAATAAAGCTATCCTTAAAGATCATTTTCCTTTACTCTTTATAGATCAAGTGTTAGATACATTAGCAGGTAATAGTTATTTCTGATTTTTGGATGGTTTAGTGGTTATAATCAGATTCAGGTGGCACCTGAAGATCAAGATAGAACCACATTTACTTGTCCATGGGGAACCTATGCCTACTAAGTACTTCCTTTTGGATTATGTAATGCACCTGCAACATTCCAAAGAGCAGTGCTAGGAATTTTTTCTGATCTAATACATGATTAGGTAGAGGTATATATGGATGACTTTATAGTCTATGGGAATACATTCGAAGAAGCTTTGGAAATTTTCGAAAAAGTTCTTAAAATATGTAAGGAAGCAAACCTTTCACTAAGCCATGAAAAATGTTTTATGATGTTTACAGAAGGGATTGTTTTAGGACATCACATTTCAAGAGATGGAATTAAAGTTGATAGATCTAAAGTTGAAGTCATCTCTAAACTATCAATACCAAATTGCCGAAAGGATGTTAGAAGTTTTCTAGGATTTACAGGATACTATAGATGATTTATAGAAAATTTCACTAAAAT
Organism: Pinus taeda; assembly: GCA_000404065.3. Taxonomy (NCBI): domain Eukaryota; kingdom Viridiplantae; phylum Streptophyta; class Pinopsida; order Pinales; family Pinaceae; genus Pinus; species Pinus taeda. The sequence continues at coordinate 47,989 of APFE031653208.1, forward strand.
AGCATCCCCACTCTTCAAATTACTCACCAAGGATTGTGAATTCAATTGAAATCCTGATTTCTAGTTAGCATTTGAGATTTTAAAAACAAAAATTTCTGAAGCACCCACCTTGAAAGGTCCAAATTGGAAACTACCTTTTCACATTTCAACAGATGCCTCAGATACCACTCTGGAAGCTGTATTGGGACAAAAAGAAATGATTCCCTATGTTGCTATGGGGTAAAATGCACGGGATGAAAACTACCCTTGAAAGTCTTTCTGGGACTTCCGATAGTTCATAAGGTTATCTGCAAAATCTACCTGTTACACACATCTTCATCTATCTAACATATATTGACAGGATATGGAGAAAGGATCACCTTTGGTTCTTTCGAGATTCACTTGGGGATCTCCGTGCAGTAAGAAGAACTCCTCCCGACTAGCTCCAAGACGATTCTTGCACAAACGAACGAAGCAAACCAATCACAACATATACTTCTAACAATTAATGTAAGAATATGTAACAAACATGTATAAATGTGTAACTAATCTACTCAACATAACAAGCATCAGAATGAACAAATAAATGCACAATATCACCGAAACTTTGAGTAGTGGAACAAAACTGCTGTCTTATATTCAGAAGAGTGATTACAACAACCCTGTTGTATCAGACTTCCTTATCCCTTCTTCCTCTATCTCTCTCCTTCTTTCAGTTAGCTCCTTCAAGAATATGAAAATATCAGAACAGCACCATGCACTACCCTTCTAAATGCTCCAACCCTTGTGCAATGGCCCTCTCGTTGCTTAAATACAAATCGAGTTAGGGCTTCCCAACTCCACCTATAGTTCATTTGGGTAAAAACCATGAACCTGCCTCTTTTACCAGCTTTTTCCCATTTGCCTCTATTTCCATAATAGAATTCCTCCAAATATCTTGATTTTTGGAGTTTCCCTACTTTTCTTGCACAAATTTAGGGAAATAATATCTATATATTTTATGGTAGATTCGTTGGCATAACCACTTGAGCATCAATAAAGTTCACTAACACTCCCCTTGGTCTAACAACATGAGTTAGAAGGTGACTAATGCTCCTTTATGCTTGTAAACAAGCTTTATAAAGCAGGTTGTCAGTGTACAGAGAGCGTTAGTGTGGATTCTAGGCCTACAACTATGGTCATTTTTTCAGTCATCTTGTCCTTCTCCTCTAAGTTGATTAGAAGGTCAATTTTTCCTATAACATATGCCCCCTAAAGTATGAGATCAGAGGCAGAGACAATGGTTGAAATACTTTATGAAAATACTGTAATTTCCTGTTGAAATCTTTGGAGAGAGAGAGAAGTGTCGAGCGATATGGAAAACCTGATACAACAAAAGTACATATATATGAACTTCTTAAAATCATGTCCTAAGTCGAGCATTCCCATGCTCAATAGCTATGTTAGAGTAACTTTCTCCTCAGAGATATAACAATGCTAGCTACCAACATGGCATAGGGCGAATCCAGTGTCATAATAGATTATCCTAAAATGGCTGTCTTCAAAGAACAATATCACAGCTTGGGATAGGAAACAAGGCTCAATGATGCAAGCCTCTACCCAAGGTCTTGATTCCTGCTTCACTGAATAGCATAGATCGGTACATGTGATAAAATGAGTTGACGTCGAACATGCACGAAATCATCTGATTACCAGCCAATAATGGAGACTGTTAATAGATGCGAGGAAGGCCACTGATAATGGTGATGGTCTCCAAGATGCATAGTGCAAACTAGCGAGTGTGAAAGATTTGTTGTTGTTGAACACTCATAGAATCGCTTAACCAGGAGCCAATGATGAAAACCCATGATCAAGCACAAGGTAACCTACCACTAATGTCTGGAAGCACCAAGGCACTAAATGTGTTTTTGGGTTACCTTCCTAGATAGAGCGTTGAAGTCAATAGGGAGGAACTTGTCGAAAGGTAGGTAATGACATGTCCTACATCAGTCGACACGAAACCGGACAAGGATGATTTTTTTTTTTGAAGAATCTTTTGAGCTTTTGGGTATAAAAAAGGAGGCCATGATGAAAGGATATGTAGGTTCAGTTGATCAAGGAAACAAGTAGGGACCCTTGAACAATAGAAGGCACGACAATGGTTTTAACCAGATAGCACTAGACTCATGAACACCACAGAATGTTTAAGATACAGAGATGCAATGGCATCAGGGTATATAGGCTAAAAACTCATAGGTTGGTAGGGTTCATATTGAGAGGCTATCAAAATGATAGTTTATTTGAGGAAGTATCATGTTCAAGGGAACTTTTGCTGCCAAACCACGCTTTAGGATACGATTGTATTTCCACTTTTTCCCCATCTAATTTTTAATGAGTCCATACGGGTAAACTCATCGATCTTTTCATGTTTAGAGAGTCTGAAAAGGATCGCAAAAAGAAGGATTCTTTGCCCTATCTGATTAGTTTAATGAGTCCAGACAGGCAAACTCATCGATTTTCTCATCTTTTAAGAGTCTGAAAAGTATCGTAAAAATAATGACTCTATATCTTTTCTGTGTATTTAAAGAGTCCAGACTAGACAACTTGGTGATATTTTCATCTTTAGAGAGTCTGAAAAGATTGTAAAGAGAGACTCCATGGTGGTCCCTTTGTCATAGTTGTTAAACATGTACGACAAAAGGTTAATAGTATACCCGTATCAGTTACTTTTCCGTATTTAATCTACTGGACCCAGATAAAGAGAAACCTTCTTGCAATAGATGTCAACCTCATTTTGTTATGAGTATTAGGTGGTGGACTAAACTCATGTTTTGTCGTTACACTTTAACGAGCTCAGTAACAAAAACTCGGGAATTTTCATTTTTTAACGAGCTTGAAAAAAGTACCTAAAAGAATGCTCGGGTCATCTTTATCATGTTTAACGAGCAACAAGACACAGATCGGGATTTTTTAAGTTTAAAAAGCGAGAAAAAGTGCCTAAAAAGGATGCTCCCTTGGTCTTTCTCAGTTTATGAGCTAGAACTAGATTAAAAAAGAGGTGCTTAGAGCATCGTTTGCATATATTTAACGAGTGCAAATGATGAAAAACTCGGGGATGCTTGTATTATTTAAAGAGCGATAAAATATCCAAAGAAGTGATTTACGAGTTGTGGTATATATGTTTAATGAGCTCTACCACAAAAACTTGAAGGTGCTTATATTTTTTAAAGAGAGATAAAATGTCTCCAAAAGTGCTCTATTTATTGTTGCATAGATTTAATGAGCGCAAGGACAAAAGCTCGAGGGTGTTTATATTTTTTAAAGAGCAGTAAAATATCCATAACAATGCTCTATTCATCTTTGTATTAGTTTAGCGAGCCCAAAGAAGAAGACTCGAGGTTTTTTAGATTAATGAGCAAGAAAAATACCATAAAACGAATGCTCGATCTTTCTCGATCTCATCCGTGGCATTAAAAGGGTCTATGCCATGCATTCCTCATAAGACTGAGGAAAAATATCATGGAAGTCCCTAAATAGGTAGGTGAAACTCACAATTTCCTCAGGATTGTGATTGGCTCCACTCTATATGTTTTCCACGATGCCTGTCATGACAAAAATATTGGGGAGTAATGTTTGTGAAATATTGCTCCTGTTTCCTTCCGAGTCCAAAAGTTGGATAGACATGTCCGGTGGGGAAACGATTTCATTATGCGTCAGGTGACAGAATTTGAGGAGGCATCATGTTCGAATCATATATCGAAACATGATGGTGCAAATCCTCCCAATGTCACTCTTCTAACCTCGTGATCTCTCTAATAGCTTCATCCATCGGGGATTGATTGAGTGGATCGAAAGAAGGAGCAGTTATGGGAGGGGCAGTGGTACTATTGGCTGAAACCAAAGTGACTGAAGATTCAGATGTAGTTTGAATGGCTTTGCAAGCCAATTCAACTGGTGACCGCGACATTTGTTCTCCGTATGTGTCAATGTTTGAAGGAGTCGGAAGGACCATGGATTGGTCTGTTCATGAGGAATTGATGAAAGCATGTTGATCGATTGTGGAACCTTGGACAACTAAAGAGGGAAAAAACCCATGAGGGAAGAATACTTCAATAGACCAGTATCGATACTGACGTAAGAGTCAGTTCCACCTCCTACTAGGGGTATGGAGCTACTTGGTAATGGTGAATAATCAAGGGTGCAGAAAGACAACTGATCTACTATAATAATCTTTCCATCCAATGGAAATTGGATGATACGAAAGATAGTAGATATGACAACTATCAGGGCATATGTCTAACTACGACCTCGCAACAGATTATAGTCGATTTTTTTGTCCACAACTTCTACATCCACCATTACGGTTTTCCCAGCCAAAGTGATGTGAAAACTGGCTAAGTATCCTTTTGGGACAAAGGTGTGGCTGTCGAAAGCTTTGAGGGAGTTCGACAGCGGGGATAGGGTTGGGGAACACAGGGCGAGCCAACATGAAGCCGAAATGACGTAGGTTGAAGCACCTTCATCGATGATAGCTCAATGTATACCTTTACCTTTCAAATTTATATGCACTTGAAATGAAAGCTGGTGGGAAAGGGGAGGTTTACACTTGTCCATGTTGAAAATAGAAAGCGTGGAATCCGTAGGGTCAATACCTCCAATAGTCGAAAGCAAAGCTTTTCGTTGGCTGGGAAATGTTTGTAATACTTCGAGCACCGACATAGCCGATGGCACTTGTGCCAAATCCTCTACAATGTTATAGTGTTGGGCGACACGTGTAGATGTGTTGTGCATTGTGCATCCAAGTGCCCCCTTGGGGGGTCAAATTACAAGTTCCTCAATCGGCCTTTCGATTGGAAAATCATTGGGCAACGATGGGTTTTGACCTACGGATGGTTCTGTTGCCGAAGCAATAGGAGCTTCATAAGATTTGGCTCTGGTGGAAAGATCTATCGTTCCAAATGTGTAAACGAAAGAACTCCCTTCACCAGTTGAAGGATGTTGGGAACCGTTGCTGCCCCCTGACATGGGTTACGGTTGGTTGGCAATGAAATTTTGTTGTGGTTGATTAGGAAAATGATTTCTAAGGACAGCAGATGCCTTACCAGAATATTTCTTGGCAAGGTAATCAGTGCATTCTTGAAGACGCGGATAATGCCAGGTTATGTGTTCTTCAAGACAAATTTTGCACGAATAGTTGGTGCCTTTATCCTTTTCTACATCAATAGGCATAGCGGCCTTCTATTTTGGGTTGGGCTGCTTAGATGACTGCTCCTCAGAAGGAGCGGTATTTTTCTTATTCTTCTTTTTCTTGCCACAAGATTTCCGTGTAGACTGCACAGAGTTTATTGCAGTGGCAGGATGAGCAGTCATTTTGGTGGTAACGAAAGCATTGGGGTTACCGAGAGCATAGGGGATAATGTCGTAGAGAGTACCGGACTGTATGGATTGGTCCTCTATGATTGCACCACCTAGAGCGACATCTCTATCGATTTGTGGGAGTAGCGACTTAGATAGCTAGTCTGTTAAGAGAAAATCAAGGATGGGGCCTTTAACTAACCTCTGCCTATGTCTCCATTCATGGATATAATCGGAGATGTGGGTAGTGGTATCCTGATGAAACGAAGTAAGGAGCTTTGTCCCTGTCTCATAATGGATAGGTAACTGAAAGTGCTTTAGGAAATCCATCGCTAAAGCATCAAAGGTATTCACTGACGCACATCGTAACTCAATATACCACTTTGCAACATTGCCAGTGAGGGTGTGGGGAAAAAGACACAACTGAACACTATCATCCACCATGGAGTTAGAAGCACACCATAGATGGTAGGTGGTGACGTGAGTGCCCGGATCCTCCCCTTGTTTTCCGTCGAACTTAGGAATGTCCATCGGTATTTTATGCAGGATCAGCGGCCATTGTAGGTTATGGTAGATGGGGTCATTTGTCAACTTGCATAAGTTGGGGATATCCAATGTTGCCAGAAAAGGCAAATTGTTGGGTGCCCCCGACTTTGACCATTGTGATGACGGATGACCTGAGGAGCTCTACGCTCCTCCCATAGTGTGGTTTCCCATGGTGTACATGGGTTGCATGGTGTAGTATTTTCTTTGCGGTATGGTGTTGTAAAGTGGATTACCATGAGGATTTTGATACTGGGGTATGAAGTTGCCCCCAGTATAAGCAGTGCCCCCTTGAATCATCTGAGTGTGTGAGTAGGGTGCCCCCATGGTTTGGGTGGGAATCCCTTGTGGATTCCCAACCGGCACAGAACTAATTGTATGGCTTTGATTGATAGAGAGAAAATTCATGTCAATCAGCGACTGTCCATGCATGCCTGAGAACAACACATTGCCCATAGTGCCACATTGAGTGTTATATGGAGCACTATATGTGGCACTAGTCAAAGGTGTGCTTGATGCACCATAGGAGTGGAACCTGGCATCTATTGGGTTCCGCCGATAGAGGGTGTTATGTGAGTTGTAGTACCTGGGACAAATGGGATTGCAGGGTTCCACATTGTCAGTGTTGTGATGACCGTTGACTGGGGAAGTGGTAGAGGACTCATAGTGTCTCTATAATTCCACAACTCTTGAGGTGTCGACTGAATAGATGGGAGAGTTCCTCCCAGTGAAGAGTGAAGTGGTACGGTGGGATCAATAACAGGATCTGACAGATTTGTAAGATGGGTGTTAAAATGAGGAAGAAATCCTTCTGTCCCTAGCAAATCAGAATCGTTGGTCATCCAGAATGATCCTGTGTGCGATTTAGGAGACTGATCCCTTGAAGATGAGGAATTCGAGTTAGTGGATCTTAGCAAATCCTCCACAGTGAGTGGAGGAAGTCCTAACAACTGTTTGGATTGATGGAGAGGGCTGGATGTAGCCACAATGACTGGTAAATTTTATCAGATAAATTTTAAGGTGATATTCTTTAAGTCTCAAAAATGATAGCACTCACGTACCTAAAAAGAAAAAATACACTAAAAATGACAATCAACAAACAAAGGGAAATTACCTTGTCTGATGAACACCGATTACTGGAGATGAAACCGATTTTTTCAATGAGTAACAGAGAAGGATGGCCAAATGTATGGTTATAGTTACTTTTGAGCTTCACCTGAACCTCAAATTGAGGGGCCAAGTACTCTCGTGAAGACGAGCATCCTCCCAAAAAATGAAGACAAAGTAGGTCCATTCATTTGAGGTACCAGTATAGCCCATCACAGTCACCTTAGGTAAGTACCTAGAAGTATTGGCCACTAGAGATACCTCAAATCAGAGACATTACAGGGTGGGTAGTCTAGATAGCACGCTATGTGGGTAGGATACTTGAGTCCCTGACTCAGTTCCGAAATCCTTGAAGGGATCCCTGTTACACAGAATGCCCAAAGGAGTTGTAAAATAAGGTGGGCTACCTTCGATTACAAATCGATGTTGTCTCATATTTCACTCCAGTGTGAGTGGAGTGGTCATGGTAATATGAGTGCAGAAGGATTTTTCACTCTTTATCGACATGAGTTTGATTTGCAACCTTGGGTAGTTGACTCACTCTCTTAACCCAAGGTCCTAATCTATCTAATGTTGGTTTGCTCTAAAAACGAATATCTGATTGATTTTAGTGTAAATTTTAGTGTACCTTTTTATTTGTCTTCGGAGGGGGTATTGACGTATGAATATGATGAGACTCTTGACCCGATAAACTGTGTAGAACTATGCTTTTGAAAAGAAAAATTCAATTTCTTATGCAAACAAGTCTTATTCTACACATATATTATTTCACATATTCATATATTCACCAGTGCATCTAAAGTCATTCAACACTTTTCATAACCGAAAGTTCCTTTTCTCAATATTCCCTAATGACTATAGAACCAAAACAAGGCAGCCTACAACTATTTTGACCGAAGGAGATGTCTAGTTTTTCAACTTTTCTTTCAACAAAAATTTCTTTTATGAGAGAAAAACTAAAGAATTTTCTTAAAAAAAATAATTTAAGACACCAAATTTGTTAGCATGATACCATTGCAAATCCTAATTTATCCCTTAGGACAAGTTCCCCCCCCTTTTGGTCCACAAGATCTCTTGAAAAGCATGGAAATAGGTCACTTACGCTCTGTCTATGTGTAAAGAGAGCTTTATTTTGGCCACTAATGCTCCCTGTGCACAGTCAAAGAGCTTTATAAAGCTCTGTTTAGACTAACAACCTGCGTCAGTGAGGGAAAGAGCTCAAAACGTGGGCTTTTGGGATGGGTTTCTGAAGAGAAAGCAACTTTCCAGGATGCAACAAGCTAGATGGTGGATTAGAGAAGGATATGAATAAGCGGGAAGCTCATAGAAGAGAGAAGAGATCTGAGAGGAGTCAGGATAACTGGGAACTAAATGTATAGTCCCCAGTGGAGTCACCAATTTTGCTATGGGGTAAAATGCATGGGATGAAAACTACCCTCGAAAGTCTTCCTGGGACTTTTGACAGACCATAAGGTTACCTGCAAAAGATACCTGTTACACACATGTTCATCTATCTAACATATATTGACAAGATATGGAGAAAGGTTCACCTTTGGTTCTTTCTAGATTCGCTTGGGGATTTCCATGTGGTAAGAAGAACTACTCCTAACCAGATTTAAGATGATTCTTGCACAAAAGAATGAAGAAAACCAATCACAACATATACTTCTGACAATTAATGTAAGAATCTATAACAAACATGTAGAAATGTGCAACTAATCTACTCAACATAACAAGCATCAGAATTAACAAATAAATGCACAATATCACTGACACTTTGAGTAGTGGAACACAACCGCAATCCTATATTCAAAAGAGTGATTGCAACAACCCTGTTGTATTAGCCTTCCTTATCCCTTCTTCCTCTCTCTCTCTCCTTCTTTCAGCTAGCTCCTTAAGAATATGACAATATCACAACAACACCATGTACTATCCTTCTAAATGCTCTGACCCTTGTACAATGGCCCTCTTGTTGGTTAAATAGAAATCGAATTAGGGCTTCCCAACTCCACCTATAGTTAATTTGGGTAAAAACCATGAACTTGCCTCTTTTACCAACTTTTTCCCATTTGCCTCTATTTCTAGAATAGAATTCCTCCAAATATCTTTATTTTGGAGTTTCCTTGCTTTCCTTGCACAAATTTAGGGAAATAATATCTAGATATTTTATGGCAGATTCGTTGGCATAACCACTTGAGCATCACTAAAGTTCACTAACGCTCCCCCTAGTCTAACAACATGAGTTAGCAGGTGACTAACGCTCCTTTGTGCTTGTAAACAAGTTTTATAAAGTAGGTTGTCAGTGTAAAGAGAGCGTTAGTGTGGATTCTGGGCCTGCAACTGTGGTCATTTTTTCAGTCATCTTGTCCTTCTCCTCTGAGTTGATTAGGAGGTCAATTTGTCGTATAACATATGCCATCTACTATACAAGTAAGAATTTGACTTCCATTGAGTTAAATTATATTGTAACTGAAAATGAATTTTTAGTTGTTGTTCATGCAATCAACAAGTTCAGACATTATATAACAGTCTATGAAACCTTTGTTCATACAGATCACTCTGCAATTGGATACTTAATGAATAAACCTATTACTAATGGCATAGTTACAAGATGGCTATTAGTCTTGCAAGGATTCAATATTATTGTGCTAGATAGACCTGGAAAACAAAACACAGTTGCTGATTTCTTGTCTAGAATTCAAAATATCAAAGATGACACTCTAGTTGAAGATAAGTTTCCTGGTGAATATCTTTTTGTAGTGACTACTCAAACCCCTTGGTTTGCAGATATTGCCAATTACTTAGTCAGAAGGAAATTTCCTTCATATTTGTTTCCTAGATAGAAAAGAAAAATAATTCAAATAAGTGCAAGATACTCATGGACCACTAATGAATTGTATAAAACAAGTCCAGATCTCATGATTAGAAGATGTGTGAGGGAAGATGAAATGCCTGAGATTCTCAAGGCATGTCATGATAAACCGTGTGATGGACACTTTGCTGGAAAGAGGACAACCTATAAAATCCTTTCTTTAGGATATTATTGGCCATCCATCTTCAAAGATGCCAAAGAATATGTCAGGAGGTGTGACGGTTGCTAAAGGGTAGGAAAATGTGATCCATCAAATGAAATGCCACTACAAATTTAGGTACTCATTGAAAATTTTGAAAAATGGGCCTTAGATTTTGTTGGACCAATTAATCCCCCATCTAAACAAAAGAAGTATACATTGGTATGCAATGATTATGTCACTAAATGGGTAGAGGCTAAAGCATTGCCTTTTGCTAATGAAAAATCTGTAGTTAATTTTCTTTTTGAGGACATATTCACTCGTTTCGGTGTTCCAAGAGAAATTGTGACAGATCATGGATCTCAATTTACATCTAAAATGGTGAAGGGTCTTGTGGAATATTACAGAATCAAACATAGGAAATATAGTCCCTATCATCCACAAGAAAATGGTCAAGTTGAATCTACAAATAAGGTGATCGAAGGAATTCTCACTAAGACTATGCATCTATGTAAAAGGGATTGGGAAAAAAGGCTTATTGAAGCCTTATGGGCTTATAGAACTACATGGAGGAACAAAATGGGACATACACCTTATGAACTTGTTTATGGGAAACAAGTCCTATTCCCTATAAAGTTTCAAATCAAAACCTTCAAGATGGCAGTCCATTTGGGATTGGATTTATCAGAGGCACAAAAACATAGATTGGAGCAACTCAATGAGCCTGATGAAATCAGGCAAGATGCAGTTCAAAGAACCAGTATAGTCCAATAGCAGAGGGCTAAATGGCATGATAAATATATCAAGGAGAAGACGTTTCAAGCAGGAGATTGGGCACTGTTGTTCGATTCAAAGTTCAAATATTTTCAAGGGAAATTTCAAACTCATTCGCTTGGGCCATATGAGATTGAAGAAATCTTTAATAATAGAGCAGTAAGGATAAGGACAATAGATGGAAGAAAAATACCTCTTCTTGTGAATGGTCATTGGTTGAAGATATATCAGAAACCAATTTCAAGAGAGGAGTTCATTAATATTTTCTAGAATAGATTTGAAATGAAGCTAGTGAAGAAGAATTCTTCTTCTCCACTAAGTTAGTCTTTATTTTTACTAAAACAAATGATAGTATATATATATATATATATTGTATGAGTTTGAAAACCAATCATTGATTGGCATACTTATAAAGAAAATACAGGGTGAAAATCAGAGATTTCTGACATCTTATATTTTCCATTTCCTTTCTGTAATAAGTAGTGACAAAAATCTACATTTATTTGCAGTTTAGAGTCTCCAAATTCATAGTCTCATTCCATCTCATTCTATTTTCATTTTATTTACAGTTCCATTTCATCTCACTATCATATTCCATTTACATTTTATTTTTACAGTTTTACTCCATTTGACCCTATTTCACTTTTTATTTTACATCTCATTTCATCTCACTATCATAACCCATTTTGATTTCATTTTCACACTCATATTCCATATCCATACTTCACTTTTCCTTCTTTTCACATTCTACGGTTGATTCTGTTTTGTAGCTAATTTGATTCTACAAAGACAACTTACTTATCAGCTCTAGCACAATTGTAAAATTCACAAATAAATCATGAATGCAAGAAATTAAAGAATCAATTTCTGGAGACCAACCATGCTAAAAGTACCTATGGATCAACACCAAAGGAGTTATCAAGCAAACAGTTAAGTTCTAAAGGTAAAATCCAAAATTTATTTCAAATAGCAAGTTAAAAATATAAGTCATATATAATATGAATAATCGTATGTCTCCTTAACAAGTCATCATTTGATTTGACTACCACTTCATTATACCACATATCCACCACATCTTCCATACTCGGTACCAAATGGTCCATAATAATTTCATCATACCACATTTGTGCTATACTCTCCATACTCTGTAGCTAAACGGTCCCTAATAACTCCTTCTGTTAATGGTCAAGACTACAATGTGACCAACGTATACACGCCTCTCCAAACCTTCACTGTGTACTTATTCCACATAAACCCATAGTTCTTTTTCACCATACCCGCAGTCAGTCCATTTCATAAACCAGGAGAGTAATTTTGAAGGTTAATTTTTTTTTTGTGAAACAGAAGCCAGGGACTCATTGTCAGGACAGAGCCAATAGGAGAAAAATATATGGAGGGATTCCCACAACTCAAGGAGATATCGCGGAAGGTTGGATGGCTCAATTTCATTGAAAAATTTGATGGCTTCCACAAAGAGATCACAAAATATTTTGCTAGATCATTCGATGGTACAGAAGTGGAAATTGGAGACATTAAGTTTGCAGTAACAGAATCCTACATAGTAGAGGCTACAGAACTGCCAAGACATGGTGAGAGATGGTTCAAAAACAAGGAATTCCATAGTGAATCATGGAAAGTGATCCTCAAGAATCTAGGTATGGATATCTCTTTGTTTAGAAAAGGAATTCCTATTTCAGCACTTAAAAGTAAATGGAGAAGCATGCTTTTGATATTACAAAAATTAATTGCCTGTGAGGGGAGATTCATGTGCATGTATATCTATCATATACATTTATTGATGAACTTTCTAGAAAATGAAGACATCAACCTCCCTTTCTTCCTACTAAATAGTTTAATAAGAATGGCTTCAAATGTACATAATAAAATAGAATCCCTAGACACAACCATGTACCATCATGGGTTGGCAAAAATACTGGTTGAGTTTCATTTGAAAAGAATAGGAGATACTTGGGAAAATTTCCTGATAAGAAACTATTTCCAAGAGGAACCAAAATCCCCTAAAGAGGGTAATGTTAGAAGGAGTAGGAGGAAGAAGAATGGTATAACCATTCAAAGAAAAACTAAGTCCTCCACATAGAAAGATGATGAAGAACTAGTATTTGAAAAATTGACAGAGATTAAGGAGAAGATCAAGAAAAAAGGGAAGATGAAAAAGAAAATTGGTGGAATTACTGGAAACAAATCTGAATCTTCATTACAACAAGATGATGAACAATTAATCTCTAAAAAATTGACTGAGATTAGGAAACAAATCAAGAGAAAGGAAGAGATAGGAAAGGAGAAAAAGGGTACAAAGGAGGAGAATATAAGCCCTCTACAACTTAGAAGGAGCTCTAGACTCCGAGGTATGGTAAAGAAGGTATCATCAAAAGGAACAGAGTTCATAAATCTAGAAGAAGAAGCCCCACTACCATCTCTTGATAATGTTCTATTTACACAAAGTTCTCAAAGCTCTCCTAAACATTATTTCGAAGGCAGCCCCAGTAGAGGATCTCTAGGCATAGACCCAATGCAGCAACAAATTTATGATTATATAGAAGAAAAGTGTCTCAATGGATCTATAATCCTCAGCTAATCCAGAACTCTTTGTCAATCCACAAAAACCTCCAACTAACTCTCTCAAACAAGAAATCTATGAGTTAGAGATATTGAACAGACACATCAAGAAAGAAAATGAAACCCCAAGGGAACAATGTAAATTGGATAAAGCTATTCATGATAATACAACACTGCACCTAGGGCTATGGTACAAGAAGAATAGGAAGTTGAAGAGGAAGAATAGAAGCTTGAACAGAACAATCATCAATCTTAAATACAGGCTTCTTATGAAGAAACACAGGATGGCAATCACTTCAAAGAGGAGCAAAAGAAGAAAACTAGATGTATTAGCAAAAGTGTCTGAACAAATGCAATAGGAAAGAAGAATGCACATTTTTGGCAAATTGCATGGGGACATGCAATGATTTTGTAGTGGGGGTATGTTGAACCTCAGAATTATCCTCTCCTTGACAACTTTTCTCACTCCTTTTCCTTACTTTTCCATAAGATTACAAATCCCCATCAATGGTAAATGATAGATTTTGTCTTAAGGAGAGCATTAAATGATTGACATGCTATAATTTTATGTTTTTTCTATTTAAATAAGTTTTTGAAAATTAGCTACAGAGCGCAACCTGTTCTATAGCTAACTGTGTATTCCATAGCTATTTCCATGGTCTAGCAGTTTCCAAGTGTCAAACGAAGAAACTGGCCACATGGGCATCTCTGGAATCGGCTCCACATGAACCCTATCCTAGTCACTCAACCCAGATCGATAAGAAAGCTAGCTCAAGACCACAGTCAAAGGTGGAGTCAAACATATGAAACTCGAAAGTAATAGGACTCTTTGTCTACTCTTTCATGGTTAATTAATAAATCGAACAGTTCTGTTGCAGCATTAACTCATATCAGCCACCTATGTTAATAGTTTTGTGCAACCATCTTGCTCAAATTCAAATCACCTTTAGCTGATCAAACATTTACGCAGTCCTGTTGTGATATGTGTAGACCACCTGTAGCTAATTTTCCTCAAAGACAATTATGAATATTTTCTTTAAATACCACTTGTACATAACCAAGAGGGGTTCAGATTTTTTGATGTATTAAGCTCAGACTCATAGCTCTATAATTTTGAACTTTTGTTCCTATTTATAATATAAATCCATGTGTTGACCAATGATCGTTTGAGAGAGTATTTTCAACTAGTTAGTAGCTCAACCCAGTCAGTTGTAGAGGTCCCCTGTTGATGAGCCCCAAAATTGGGTAACTTATTGGGCTCATTTTGCCTAAGTTTTCTTCATCAATCCACCATTTTTCATAGTTTATGCATGCTTTTGAGTATATTTATGTTAATCAATGAATGAGAATAATCACTTGACCAAGAAGACTAACATGTGGTTATTGTATATTTCTAGACAACTTTTGGACCAAGGCCAAGCATTTATGAGCCAGATGATAGCCAAGCACGAGGGAAAAAGCATGAGGATTAATAGGAAGGGTGTCTCCTGTACTAAAAGTCCCTTCCTTAAATTCTCCTCCATCAGCTCGGAGTTCAGCAGACCACCAAAAATGATTCCCAAGGGCAACCGAGAAGTTTTGTGTAAAGTGACTGATCACTGGCAGTTTGAGTAGCCAAGCCCCTTGAGTTAAGGAGAGTTGTTGGAGGCCCTCGTAGTGTATAAGAAGGAAATCTTCTAGCCTTCATAGGTTACTTTTTGAACATCTGTATTTTTCACTCTAGTGCTACTATGTTTTTTGCTCATTTGTGGAGCTTTTGCTGTAAACATTTCTATGACATGGTTATTTTCTGAATAATGGAGATCAGTTTCATTGTGCTTTAGTTCTGAGCTTCTTGTTAGCAGCCTGTAGCTCTTGGGGTTGGGTCCAACCCAAGTGCCAGGACCTCTCTGTGTACTATTATATGTTTTTTGCTGCCTTTAATTAATTTCTGCTAGCAGGTTATAATCTTGTTTGGTTATTTAGTCCATTTTTGATGATAGAAATAGTTGTTCGTGTTTCAGGTCAATTTAATAGGTCGGTAACAGAAAAGATCTTCGAAAAGGGCTATCAAGCAACCCCTGATATCACTTCTCCGTCCTTGGGACCATGAGCTGAGACCAAGGTGTCCTTGCTACCATAAAAACATTGTTCTTGCTTCTTCATGCAATTTCTAGTGTTAAATTCTTAGTTGCAAAAGTTGGTACCAGTTGTGATTACATGGTTAGATCCATTTTTGCTTGGTTTCCATAGTTTTTTTGCACGATTTGCTGCCAATAAACTTTTTTTCCTCATGCATATGGTTTCTAGGTCAAATTAGGTTAAAGTAGTTAGATCCTTGGTTTTCCCAGTCTTTGTTCAATCAGTTTGGAAAATGACGTGCAAAGCACCTGTGATACCTCCTCTCCTACTATTTTCCCATCAATTCAACATGCGTTGTCCTCTAACTTGGGTTTTTGCCTCTCATTTTCTACGTTTTCTCACTTTGCCCTAGTTCCTACATTCTTGTGCAACATTGCTTCTCCTATCTTCGAACCAACCCAATCACCTTAACCACTCTTCATCCTCGATCACCAAATCCTAGACCTCCTCACACACTTATCTCACCTCCATATCCACTTCTTCACCTTTATTCCACCATCAACCCTTCAAAATCCCCTTTCGGAACATCTTGTAGAAGCTATAGTACATCCTATAGAACCCCTACAAACTTCCTCTAGAAGCTCATGAGAGCAGTTTCTTGAGATCCGATCCCTGTGAACCTCTCTAGAAGGGTGCTAGGGACCCCTTAGGCCCTCTTCTCACCTTCCCAACCTCCTGCAATCGCCTACTCCATTTCCTTTCGCTAATCCACCTCTGCATAGTCAAAAACAGTTAAAGCACATGCATGATAATTCTGCCAACTTACTCAAAAATACAAAAAGATGTTTCTTTTAAAATTCCACTTTGTAAGTAGCTTAGACACATGCACTTAACCTTCCCAAGAATCAATGGCATCTTTTTCAGTAGCTTTCATCCTTTTTCTTGCCTCAGTAGGGCTAGTTAGTAAAACTAGGGTTTGTTAGGGTTTGCATTTCCTTTCAGCTTTCTAGTTTCTTTTTGCAAGTAGGTTAGCCTCCTTTGAGTTAGATTTCATCCATCAGTTAAAAGCTTCTTCTAAGAGCTCATAGAAGTTGGCTTAAGCTCGTGGCGGACTTGTGCCAGTTGATCAAGTGACAGCCGCGGTAAGAGCTAGTACTTGTGCATATAGCACTGTCACTTCGAAGTTTGTTATGAACTACCGGGTTGATAAAAGTAAAGAAGGGAGTCCCAGGAGTTGTAGCATTATTGCTACAATAATAGAGCCCACCATCGTTTTGGTGCCATTTCTGGGGAAGCATCAGAGTATTTGTGATTGCTGCTTTGCTTCTGTTTTCTACTACAACCTTCTACTAAGTAGTTTATTTCATTTCCATTCTGCAATTTCATTTATGCAAAAGTAGATTAGAAATCTCCTGCTTTCATTTCATCTCAGCAAGGGTAGATTAAATATTTCCTGCTTTCATAGATTAGCATTTCAATTCTGCAAGTGTAGATTAGCATTTCAATTCTGCAATTTCAATTCTACAAGCGTAGATTAGCATTTCAATTCTGCAATTTCATTTCTGCAAGAGTAGCTTAGCATTTCATTTCAGCAACATAGATTAGTCCTTTCCTGCTTTCATTTAAATCCCACATTTTCATTTCAGCAAGGTAGACTATAGTTAGTTGTAGTTCAATCTATTTTGGTTTTGTAGGTACAAGAAGAAAAAACAACCCAGAACATTTCATTTCATGCCTCGTAGGAACAGAAACAATAACGGAAAATTCTTACCCAACACACCCACCACATCACTGAGTCACCCTTCTCTCTTCTTCGGTGGCAGTGATCCAGAAGAACCTATAGGTGAACCTCTAGAGATATACAAAGATCCTATAACAGAAGAAAAAGAAAACATTCCTCTTGAGACCATGGCTGAATGTAGAAATGGTATAGGAGATGAGGAGAGAATAGAAGGTGCCTTTCCCATCCGAGAGACCAATGGGGACACGAAAATGAAAAACATAAGTCCCTCAGCCTTACCTCACTTCCATGGATTGACCATTGAAGACCTTGATACCTTCTTGTTTGAGTTTGATGTCCATTGTCGAATTTATGACTATGTAGAAGACGAGAAAAAGTTGAAACTCTTTCCCTCTACCCTCAAATATGCAGCCCTACACTGGTTCATGGGGTTACCTAGAAACAGTATCACAACTTGGGCTCAAATGCAGCAAGCCTTTAACAACAAATACCGAGACTACTGTAGGTCAAAGGAAACGAAGGAAGAAATCTTTCAGATGACCATGGGAAGTGATGAATCTTTAGAAGACTATGAAGAGAGGTTCCAAATTAGTTATAAAAGGGCCAGGTGCACACTTGACCCTGAATCTCTAAACATGGTTCTACTCCGAGGAGTCCCTAAAGACCTTTCAGATACCCTCCATTTGCTAGCTGGTGGAGAAATCTACCAACTATCTTATGAGGACATAAAGACTGTGTTTAGAAACCACTCTAGGGTAGCCCGGAAAAGAGGTAGGGGGAATCCACTTTCAGCCAGTGCCACCTTCTCCAAACATGATTTTACAAATCAAATGGAAGACCTTAAAAGTGAGATGAGATAGGCCCTTGCCATGCAACTGGATACTTTCTGAATCCAACTGAAGAAAAAGGATGCTGAGAGGGCTTTGGCCATCTTTTGTCCCATATGCACAAGGAAGCATCCTAAGAATGAGTGTCCATTGCACTCGATAGAGGTATGTTTCGTTTGTGAGGAAGACCATCCTACGAACCAATGCCCAACCTTGCTCGGATTTAAAGCCATGTACCAAGGAGACGAGGGAGCCACTGAATCACTCTACTTCCTCAACCAAAGGAGGCCGCATGGTTCCATACCTTACTAGCAGGGGATGCAAGGGACATCCCAAACTTATTACCACCCCAACCAATCCGCTCATATACCTTCTTGGGCCCCCCCTGCTCATCCTTCCTGGTCCACACCTCCTCCTTGGTCTTATCCATCTTAATACCATACTCAACCCGCTACTTATTTGTTTCACTCTCATGTTCAGCCACAACCTCAATGGAATGCACCTCAGCTGGGGTGAGGCCCTAATACAACTCTCCTCCTACTATTTTGACTCCACCACCTGCTCCACCTCAACCATTACCTCCTGCTCCTCCAAGACAACCCCAGATGCCTGCTCAACCGAACCTGAACCCCAATAACGGATAGGCCTAGCAGGTATATACTAGAGAGACAACATGCCCTACCTACACTGTAGAGATTCAGGAGATCAACCTATGATCTGGGAAGGTCCTTCCAGATCGCCAACCTCCTCCAGAGGATGAGGAAGAGAAACAGGAAAGTGAACCCAAAGTCATTCCACCCTTTACTGAGAGACTAACGGTAACCACACAACCAAACCCAGAGGAGACTAAACTTCTGGGAGAACTTAAACAGTTGTGTGTGAAAATACCACTTCTCCAGGCCATAAAAGATGTACCAATCTACAACAAATTGATCAAGGAGAAGTGTTTCAAGCACCCAGGTAGGCACAAGAGAGATGCCCCAACTATCAATGTCATAGGACAGTTGTCCGATCTGATGTTGGGACAAGTAACCTGTCCAAAATATTTGGACCCTAGAGGTCCTATAGTTGATGTCCACATCAATGGCACCATCATTCCCCACACCTTTATTGATCTAGGGGTTGCCATTAATGTGATGACTAGGGACACTATGCTCAAACTTAACATTCAGAGTTCTCTAAGAAAGACCTCGACAGTACTGCAGTTAGTAGACCGCTCCACCGTGACTCCCGAAGGGATTGTGGAAGATGTCCTAGTCTCTGTTGATTCTTGGGAGTACCTTATGGACTTCTTGGTCCTTCAACAAAAGGAAAAACTAACTAGATACCCCCTCATTTTGGGAAGGCCTTGGTTGGCCACTGCAGATGCTTACATCAGTTGTCGAGCAGGGAGAATGACCATCAAGAATGGGCCTATGTCCAAACAGCTAGTCCTATATCCTCCTACCCAACCTCTGTTAGAACATGATTTACCTCTCTGGTTGGAGGAGGGAGATGAGGATGAAGTCTACTCTGCACCATTCTGCACTAGTAGAAGCCACTAGAGGAGGTCCTGAAACCGAGGATGACCTAATTGAGAATCTGATTCAAAATCCACCTCCCAGTGTGATGCCACTAGAGGAGCTGGTGGAGGGTACCCAAGCCAGCACTCTAGTGGACTTCTGTGTGGCTGATCCCACCTCTCCCAGAGTTAAGAATGTGGAATTTGGCCCTAAAAGAACATTAAAGATCAGCTCATCCCTATCTCCCTCTCAGGAGAAGGAGCTGTGTAGCTTATTGAACCACCATTTGGATGCTTTCTCTTGGAGCTATAAGGAGATGAAAGGAGTCCATCCTTCGGTCTGTACCCATCACATTTACATTAAAGAGGATTGAAAACTAGTCAGGCAACCTTAGAGGAAAATGAATCCAGCCCTTAAGGACATTGTCAAAGAATAATTTCAAAAGTTGTTGGATGCAGGATTCATCTACCCCATCTCTGATAGTGAGTGGGTCTCTCCTCTAGTGCTTGTGCCCAAGAAAAATGGGAAGTGGAGAATTTGTGTAGATTGCTAAGAACTTAACAAAGCCACCAAGAAGGACCATTTCCCTTTGCCTTCAATAGATTAGGTGTTAGATGGACTGGCAAGGAAGAAGTTCTTCTCTTTCCTAGATGGGTTCAACGGGTATAATCAGATCCAAATAAGCCAGGAGAACTAAGATAAGACCACCTTCACTTGTCCATGGGGTACCTTTGCCTACCAGCTCCTTCCCTTTGGGCTATGAAATGCTCCTGCCACTTTCCAGAGAGCAGTACTGATCATATTCGGGAGTTGGTTCATGATTCGGTAGAAATCTATATGGATGACTTTACTCCTTATGGGTCCAACTTCCAAGAAGTGTTGGCTAACCTAGGAAAAGTTTTAACCAAGTGTATTAATATGAACTTGTCCCTTAGTCTCGAAAAATGTGAATTCCTGATGACTGAAGGGACCATGCTAGGTCATACAATTTCTCAGCAAGGATTACAAGTGGATCCCAACAAAATTGCTATCATCCAAAAGGTTCCACCTCCTCAAAATGTAAGAGATGTTCGGAGTTTCCTAGGCTTAGCGGGATATTATAGAAGATTCATTAAAGATTTCAGTAAGCTAGCCTCGCCATTGTTTGGTCTTTTGGGGAAAGATGTTGAGTTTATATGGACTGACAACTGTCAAGAGGCTCTAGATGAGTTGAAAGATAAGCTAGTAACCACCCCAATCTTGAGAGGTCCAAACTGGGCCCTACCTTTCCACATCCACACAGATGCCTCAAACAAAGCCATAGGCGCAGCCTTGGGACAAATTGAGGAGAAACTGCCATATGCCATCTACTTTGTCAGCAAAAAACTGTCCAAGGCAGAGTTGAACTATACCGTAACTGAGAAAGAGTTCTTGGCCGTAGTCCATTCCCTAAACAAGTTCAGACACTACATCACTAGTTATCAAACATTTGTATACAATGATCATGATGCGATTAGATATTTAATGAATAAACCTGATGTAAATGCTCATATCATTATATGGTTACTTTTGTTGCAGCAATTTTATTTAACCATTGTTGACAAGCCAGGTAAGGAAAATGTTGTTGCTGACTTTCTGTCTAGACTAGATTTGCCTGTAGGTGAAGAAGGGACGGTGGATGATCAAATGCCAGATGAACACCTATTTGCTATTTCAATACTTTCTCCATGGTTTGCTAATATAGCAAATTACTTGGTTTCAGCATTGTTCCCTCCGCACCTATCCTCAAAAGAGAAGAGCAAAATTGTGAGGAAAAGTGCCCCATTCACTTGGATTGAGGGCAACCTGTTTAAACTTGGGCCGGATCAGATCTTGAGGCATTGTGTTAGGGAGGAGGAAGTTTTTGACATCCTCTTAACCTGTAACAATGGGCCCTATGGAGGCCACTTTGCAGCAAAAAGGACTGCCTTCAAGATTCTACAGGCAGACTATTATTGGCCCACTCTTCATCAAGATGTCAGAAGATACATCAGCCAATGTGATAGATGTTAGAGGATGGGGAAATCGACTCCAAGGGATGAGATTCTCCTCCAAACTCAAGTGACTTTCGAGCCATTTGAGAAGTGGGGCATGGATTTTGTGGTTCCTATCAATCCTCCTTCAAAGCAGAAGTCTTACATCATTATGTGCATGGACTACCTGAAAAAATGGGTAGAGACGAAGGCAATCAAGGCAACAACAAAAGGAAAAGTGGTTGAGTTTTTGAGGGAAAATATCTTCTACAAGTTTGGCTACACAAGGGAATTAGTCACAGCTCAGGGAAGTCAGTTTACCTCTAACCTGATTGAAGACTTGCTCGCTCATCACAAGATTAAGCATAGGACTTCCACCCCTTATCATCTACAGGCAAATGGGCAGGTGGAAGTGACTAACAGAGCTTTGGAATAAATTTTGACTAAAGTAGTGAGTAGCAGTAAAAACGATTGGGCAGATCGCTTGGTTGAGGCCACCTGGGCCTACAACACCACCTGGAAAACTACAACAGGTTTCACACCCTATGAGATGGTCTACGAGAAGAAGGCTTTGTTGTCCATAGAATTTGAGTACAACACATTGAGGTTGGCAGCTCAGCTGGAACTAGACCTCTGACATGCACAATATGAAAGATTACTACAGATGAATGGATTGAATGAGTAGAGAATGCAGACCCTCCTCCGCTCAGAAGTGGTCCAACTCCAAAGAAAGATATGGCATGACCGGCACCTTAACGAAAAGCAATTTCAGCCAGGAGACTAGGCACTGCTATATGATTCAAGATACAAGGATTTCAAAGGGAAGCTAAAGACAAGGTGGCTAGGACCATATACAATGGAGAAATGCAACGACAATGGTTCGGCTCTCATCAGGACTATTGATGAAAAAGCCATCCCCATGCTCGTCAATGGGCATCAATTAAAAATCTACAGGAAACCCCTTTCTAGGCAGGAGTTCCTTGAAACTTTGGACAAGTCAGTGCTGGTAGTGGAGCAAGGCCCTGTCTCTACTCCACCCACACCTTGATCATCAAAAAAAAAAAAGACAGAGAAAAAAAAACAGAAAGGGAATAAAAATATCCTGGTGAAAACCTCTTAGAGGTGCCCTGGGCAGGGAGTGAGGGTTAAAACCTCATGGAGGTGCACCAGCTGTCTCTATCTCTCTCTCAAAAAAAAAAAAAAAATTAATAATAATAATAATAATTTCTGTTGAAAAATTGCAGGTTGCAGGGTCGCACAAAACAAGGACAAAGGTCGGCTTCAGGCTGCAAGCACACCTCACAAGCACTTCCTCCATGACCACCCCCCTCTCCTAAGGTTTGATCACATTCGGGTCATGATTTCACCTTCTGCAGGAAGTTCTGGGCCTTCTACATGAAGTTATGGGCCTTCTACAGGAAGTTTTGTAGCTTCTATAGGAAGTACTGTAGCTTCTATAGGAAGTTCCTGTAGACCCTCCAGATAGGCCAGAATTGATCTTGAGAAAGAATATAAAAGTTGGAATCTACTGATAGGTCTATGAGCACCCCTATACCCATCCATAACCACATGTCACCCTATTTCATATCTTTGCACCTCCATTGCACCCATCCTATTATTTATCCCTGCACAGTCACACAAAAAAAAAACCCTGTTTTCTTCATACTGCCAGCAAGAATTTTTTAGTAGGTAGCAGTATCTCGCTCCCCTTACCTATCAATCTCCATCTGGACTCCTCATCAGCCAAATCCCTCATCAGCAGTATAGCCCTGCTCGTTAACTTGCATCCCAGGAGGAGAAGCAGCTACATGACATCCTACAGGAATCCTGTAGCAGCTGATCCCTCTGGAAGACATACTCTGGAGACAAGGACAGCCGAAAACGATAGAGGAAACATGTAAAGGGCTAATCTTGAATGTGAAAATATCGTCAACAACCAAAGCCAAGTGAACCTATGCATGCAGCATCAACGAATGAGGGGACGGGTTCCAGAACCTGTGCATGCAACATCAACATACGAAGGAGCAGTTCCAAGACCCGAAATCTGCATAATGCGGCCGTGACCACACAGGTAAGTGTCTAAACTCATTCGTTAATTACATCAACTATATTTCAAAAGCTGCATGCCTATGGAAATGGTTTGGATTAAAGGGAATCAGTGGCTAGTCAACTGGCCACCCTCAGCCAGTTACATAGCCTCGTGAGATCTGAACAAGCCAGTTACTTCAAAATCGTTGACGAGATGTGCAACCAACACGTGTGGAGTGTCCATTCAAGGAAAAATCATCGAGACTGGTATTGGTGGTGGCAGTTAACGGAAGAGGAGAGGTAATGGAGGTCAGAGATACGCAGAGAAATTATGACCGTGACGTTGGATAAATGGTCCAGTTCGGCCACCTCACTCGCTCACCATGCGTCACGCCGAAACTAAAAGATGCTTCGCTGAAACTCACACCACCTTCTATCATTTTGAACTCGCAACATCCTCGACTGGAATACGCATCTGCTGCTTCCCAAAAACTATTAACCAGTCTTCCTCCACTAGATCTTCTACCTGTTTCTGAAAATATCCCGCGTATCGGGCCCACTCAGAGGTTCAGTGACATTTCTATAGGAACCGGGGGGGTTCTTCTATAGGAAGAGTCCTATAGGAGAAACTGCATAGCTTTTCGGAGCAGGGAAGCCTGGGATTTTTCTTCGTCCAATTAGGAGCTCCAAGCAAGGTATGCTCGAAAAAATCCTCTATGCATGGTATGTTTTGAAAAAGGTGGTGAATTGAACGGCATCTGATTGGGGAATCAGAGAAAAGTTTGCCTATGAATTGAAAGAAAATCATTTGCCTGTGTATTGCACTGGGTTTTCCAGTTGTTTCTGCATCAAGATTCTCCTCAACATTTCCTATTTCTAAAATTCTCCTGTAGGAAAGATATATAGCTATGAGGGCCAGCCTATGGATAAAAAATTTAAATTTACATATCTGAATGTGTGCTGGAAGAAGACTGGGTCTCTGTCCTCTGTCTGTAGAAACGGAATTCTCCCTTTCATAAATAGATAGATGAGTCACAACAGTCTTGAAACCAGGGAATTGTTTCTAATTGATATTGAATAGTCGAAGAATTCTTCCTTGAGTCCAGGGGGAAACTATAAACAAAATTCCCTTTCCTGACCAAAGCATAAAAAGGAGCACTCTCACCATGCCAGGGGGATTCATAAGAAAAGAACCCTCGGACTCCAGAAAATTGCACGAGCATCCTGAGGTGGTGGACCTTTTCACACGAGCTAATTAGATGCAATTCTTTGAAAAAATCCAAGGTCACGATGAGGAGATAGCTGAAGAATTTTTAATGTCCCTAAGACCTCAATCAAAGACACAGGCCACAGTTGGTTTCAGGGGTCTATCCCTGGAACTCACACCTGAGCTCATCAGTCGAGTTACTAGTCTACCATTAGGGCTCCCTTGGAGCAAAGAAGAGAGAGCATTGGGCCAAGCTGCCAAGAAAGCATTCTTTCTGCCCGAGGAACATCCTGTAGAAGACAAAAATAGGGTGAGTAGAACCAGCTTGCCTCCTCTCTGGAGTGAGGTCAGTGTCCAAATCATGAAGTAAATTACCTGCGAAGGAAGATTTAGCATCATCTATGGTTATCATTTTAGGCTGCTGTGTGAACTTAGACATGGAATTGATTTACCTCCAGCAATGAAATTGAGCATCCCCTATTTTCTTCTTTAGTCACTAATTGAATGTGCTACAAAATTGAATGAAGGGATCCCAGATCAGTTGGCCCATCATGGGCTCATCAAACTCTTAGTGGAAGATGCCCTGCACACCTACACTATTCCCATATCTTGGGAAATCTTTCGAAACATGTCTAGGGGTGACAACATTAGAATTTTGGTTGAAAATATCACCCCATCCAGTAGTGAGGAAGGAGAACACATTGAAAAATGTGAGAAAACCAATGGTGAAGGAACACAAGAAATTCAAGTACAGCAAGAACATAAAGCAAAAGGAGAAATGGGCCAAGTCACTGAGCCTAAAACAGAGGTGCAGACAACAGCACAAACATCACGGGAAAAGAGAATGCAGAGTAGGGCAGAAAGGGTTGAAAAACCCCAACTAAAGGTTGTCACAGCCAAAGCAGACACACAGAAACAAAAAGGAAAGACACATCCTGAAATAGCAGCAACACAGGTAGAAACAATTGACACAGGGGCTTCTACAGGAAGCAGAGGAAAAGAACAACAATAGGAGAAATCTCCTAAGACATTGGCAAGAGAGCCAGCAGCTATGCTTGCCGCTCTAAGCACACCTCCAAAACCAAAAGGGAAGAGAAAAAGGCAAACTTCCATGTACTTTAAAGAAAGGAGAAGCACACGGATCAAAGCAGGTAGACCCCAACCTCAATCAAAGGCGCCAATTGTCATTGAGGACACAACACCTAAGCCAAAAGAAGAGTCCCCTACAAAGATATCCATCACCTACGAATGAGGAAGCCCAAAAAAATCCACCTGGAGAGAGAAAATTAGGCTGGTGGACTCAAAGACAGCTCTAGAGGAAGCTGAGGAATCTCTACAGGAAACTCTTGTTAAGCTAAGGGAAACCGAGAAATTGGAGGAAAAGGCGGCCAAAGACTCATAGGAAGAAGAAAAGACAAAGGAAATATTGGAACCTAGCCCTCAGCCTAGCTTGGGTTCATACTATAACCTATTAGAGGCCGGGAAGATAATTCCCCAGAAATTTGCAGTGCCACTTTTCTTTACACTGGAAGAAGAAAGGATTAGGACTCACACTTGGATGAAGATTGCTAAATACAAGGGAGTGGTAGACATAAGCCACCTGGAAGAACAACTCAAGGAATCAAGAATGGAATTGGCTATGGTAAGGCATGTGGAGAGTAGTCAAAGGGCCAAACTACAGGAAGAGAATGAGCTACTGAAATAGTAGGTGGAGCTCTAGGGAAGTCATAGGGAAGATAGGCCACCCATCTTGGGAGAACAGCAGCAACAGGAAAGGCCTCCAGAAGACAAAGAAACCCCTGATGAATAGTAGAGAGAGGACGGGCTGCAGGCCGAGGTTGAGGCACTAACAAAACAACTACAGGAGAAAGAATTACAGGTAGAAAGGGAAATACAGTCTCTAAAACACTAGGTACAAGAAAAGGAAGCCTAATTGGCCTGCATGGCCAGTTGGGCAATAGAAGCTTTGCAATGTCGGAAACCCACCAAGTCATATGCCTTATACCTTAAATATCAATGGTTGCAGTTCCAGATTAACACCTTGGCCCAAAGGGGCACCATTCCATTTCAAAATTACCATCAATTCATGGCTTTGTGTGACAATAGCTTAGCAGAGGATAAGGCCAAATTATCAGAGTTCTATTTACACAACTTGGCCCTTCTTAACATGAACCTGTGGGACCCCAATGCTGTAGTGGGAGATGTGCAACTTATGGCCACGACCTCTTGGTTAAATCATGAGGAGAAAAGGGCAACATAGATTTGAAATATCATGAACAGGGAGCTAAGTGAGCCACTTATGATCAGAGTAGAGCCGGAGGATCCCTCGGCCTTAATATATGCCCACCAGCACCTCGCCAATAATCCTCAGGCTCTGCCAGATTACATTGAATGACAAGCTAAAGCCATTGCTCATTTTGAGGACATGGAAAGACTGTTGGGGGATAACTGCATTCATGCTTGCACAAGGAGGTTGAACACACTGTCCCACAGTCTAAAGATAAGAGAATATCACTCCACAACAAGGATGAGGGAGGCCTTGGCAAGAGTACCCCTTTATAAATAGTCAATGAAAAATATGCAGGCCAACTGGATTGGCCTAAAGTACAATCCTCCCTTGCTCTTAGGACTGCTAGAAGGAGTCAAAGAAGAAGAGGAACATAGGCAGTGGGAGGAAATAGAAAGAAAAGCAGGATTTCATGACAAGGAAGAAGACATCACCTCAGAAGTCTAGGATGTGAGAGAGGTAGTCAAAGCAATCAAGGATGATGATCTAGACTAGTTGCTCAGAGGATGAGCAACCCATTTAGCAGGGGGGTGATGATGAGCCCCAAAATTGGGTAACTTATTGGGCTCTATTCGCCTAATTGTTCTTCATCAATCCACCATTTTTCATATTTTATGCATGCTTTTGAGTATATTTATGTTAATTGAACGAATGAGAATAGTCACTTGACCAAGAAGGCTAACACATGGTTATTGCAGATTTTTGGACAAATTTTGGACCAAGGCCAAGCATTTATGAGCCAGATGACAGCTAAGCACAAGGGAACAAGGGTGAGGATTCATGGGAAGGTTGTCACCTACAATAAAAGTCCCTTCCTCGAATTCTCCACCATCAGCTCAGAGTTCAGCAAGCCACCAAAAATGATTCCCATGGGCAGCTGAGCAGTTTTGTGTAAAGTGACTGACCACTGGCAATTTGAGTAGCCGAGCCCCTTGAGTTAAGGAGGGTTCTTGGAGGCCCTCGTAGTGTATAAAAAGGAAAGCTTCCAACCTTCATAGGTTACTTTTTGAACATTTGCATTTTGCACTCTAGTGCTACTCTGTTTTTTGCTCATTCGTGGAGTTTTTGCTGTAAACATTTCTGTGACATGGTTATTTTCTGAATAATGGAGATCAGCGTCATTGTGCTTCAGTTTTGAGCTTCTTCTCAGGAGCCTGTAGCTCTTGGGGTTGGTCCCAACCCAAGTGCTATGACCTCCTTTGTGTACTGTTATATGTTTTTTGCTGCCTTTAATTAATTTATGCTAGTAGGTTACAATCTTGTTTGGTTACTTAGTCCATTTTTGATGATAGAAATAGCTGTTCGTGTTTCACGTCAATTTAATAGGTTGGTAATAGAAAATATCTTTGAAAAGGGCTATCAAGCAACTCCCGATATCACCTCTCCCTGCTTGGGACCATGAGCTGAGACCAAGGTGTCCTTGCTGCCATAAAAACATTGTTGTTGCTTCTTCATGCAATTTCTAGTGTTAGATTCTTAGTTGCAAAAGTTGGTACCAGTTGTGATTACATGCTTAGATCCATTTTTTCTTGGTTTCCATAGTTGTTTTACATGATTTGCTGCCAATAAACTTATGTTCCTCATGTATATGGTTTCTAGGTCAAATTAGGTTAAAGTAGTTAGATCCTTGGTTTTCCTAGTCTTTGTTTAATCAGTTTGGAAAATAATGTTCAGAGCACCTGTGATACCTCCTCTCCTACCCTTATCCCATAAATTCAACCTACTTCATCCTCTAACTGAGGTTCTTGCCTCTCATTTGCCATGTTTTCTCACTTTGCCCTAGTTCCTACATTCTTGCGCAACATTGCTTCTCCTATCTTCGAACCAACCCAATCGCCTTAACCACTCTTCATCCTCAATCACCAAGTCCTAGACCTCCTCACACTCTTATCTCACCTCCATACCCACTTCTTCACCTTTCTTCCACCATCAACCCTCCAAAATTCCCTTTCGGAACATCCTGTAGAAGCTACAGTACATCCTGTAGAACCCCTGCAGACTTCCTGTAGAAGCTCACGAGACCGGTTTGCTAAGATCCGATCACTGTGAACCTCTCTGGAAGGGTTCTAGGGACCCCTTAGGCCCTCTTCTCATCTTCCCAACCTCATGCAATCTCCTACTCCATTTCCTTTCACCAATCCACCTCTGCACAGTCAAAAACAGTTAAAGCACATGCATAATAATTTTGCCAACTTACTCAAAAATACAAAAAGATATTTCTTTTCAGATTCCACTTTAGAAGTAGATTAGACACATGCACTTAAACTTCGCAAGAATCAATGGCATCCTTTTCAGTAGCCTTCATTCTTTTTCTTGCATCAGTAGGGCTAGTTGGTAAAACTAGGGTTTACTAGAGTTTGCATTTCCTTTCAGCTTTTTAGTTTCTTTCTGCAAGTAGGTTAGCCTCCTTTGAGTTATCCTTCATCCATCAGTTAAAGGCTTATTCTAAGAGCTCATAGAAGTTGGCTTAAGCTCCTAGCGGACTTGTTCCAGCTGATCAAGTGACAGCCGCAGCAAGAGCTAGTACTTGTGCATATAGCACCATCGCTTCCAAGTTTGTTACGAACTACCGGGTTGATAAAAGTAAAGAAGGGAGTCCCAAGAGTTGTAGCATTATTGCTACAATACTGGAGCCCACCACCTGCAATGAAGGAGGTTTTCTTTTCATTTGTTTTTTATTCAATTTTAATTTCATCATTTTCTTATAGCAGTGTTTCTAACTTAGGTTGATTTCCTGTAGTTTTTATCAATAGCATAATGTTAGAATTCAATTGTGCAGTCTTGTTTCTCCAATCCATTTCATAAACGAAACAAATTTGTTTCTAAACATAGTAAGGTTGAAGGTAATGATAACGCATTGTTGACTAGTTTACTCACTGTTTTTGTTATTTATTTTCTAGTTCAGATTGTCAATGCACTATGTTAACGAATGTTTTTGATCACCATTTCAAGCTGATACCCATCCTAAACTAAATGGTTAACGTTCACTTTACAAAATGGTTGAAACCAATCAATTACCTTCTCTAGATCATGAAGTACAAAAAGTTGTTTGTATCCCATCTCAAGAAGGTTATATTTCAAAATTGAAGGTTAGAATAACTAGAAGTACTCCAGTTAATTTCATTCTCTGTATTTATTTCATCATGCCTCACAACTTCACCTCTTAATTCTAAAAATTAGATTCATGACTTAGGATTAACGACAATATAGGACAGATGCTTTGTTTTCTTTCTTTTAACTTATATTTTGACTAGTCTTAAGCTATTGGTTCACATTTAAGACGTTTAGATTCAGTTTCTCATAATTAATTTTTTACATCATTAAGAATCAAAGAACAGAAACCCCCAAAACAATATAAAAATACAAAACAACGAAGTAGGAAGGGTTAACTAAGAACATATAGTGCACTACACTTCTTCAACTTACAAACCTCGGTTGATAATTCATGCAAGCAATTTAGGACACTAAATTTACTAAACAATAATATACATCCTTGCCTGAGGAGCTGGAACACATTACCGTACAATTTAAAGATAAGAGAGTACCACTTTCCTCAAAGAATGAGAGAAGCACTAAAAAAGACACCCGTGTAAAAGAAATCTCTGCAAAGGCTCAAAGTCAATTAGATTGGTTTGAAACTCAGTCCACCACTACACTTAGGAATGCTAGAAGGAAGGAAGGAAGAAGAAGAAAAGAGGCAATGGGAGGAGGTAGAAAAGAAAGTAGGTTTCTATGAACAAGAAGAGGAAATCACAGTAGAGGCATGGGTTGTCCGGGAGGCCACTAGAGCTATGAAGGATATGGATATTGATTGATTTGCTCAGAGTATGAGAAACACTTTTAGTAAGGGGGTGATGATGAGCCTCATCATTGGGTAATTATATGGGTCTTAATTCACCTCCCAGCTTAGTCAAACCAACTTTTCTCACAACTTATTACATGCTTTTAATTATATTTTGTTTATGATATGAGTTAGAGTGGGATATCATGCCTAGAATACTAATAAGCATTAAATGTAGGTTTGAAGAAGAAAATCAAAGAATTTTGGCAAAGGCTAATCTTGAAACTCAAATGGGACAAGGGAGAGGGATTGTAGGAGGTAAATCCTCCTCATTTAATTCTCCCCCATTCAAATATTCCTCCATTTATCTCACCAACTCAGAGTGCAAGAAGTCAAGTCATGAGGATTAGAAGGCAATCGAGCAAGTGAGAGACAAAGAGCTAGTTTATCTCAAGTTTGGGAGTTGAGCCTCCTTAATTGTAATGAGGTCATTGAGGACTTTAGTTGTATAAGTAGAGAGGCCGAAAGACTCATTAGGATTAAAATTTTTGTTGTAAAACTCTAAGTTATTTTTGAGCTCCAAACTTGTGGAAGATTTTGATGTAATTTTATGTTTTGGTAATAAGAATGAGTTTTGTTTTGAGCTTGCACTGAGTTAACGTAGAGGGATGAATCTCTTGGGTTAGGGCCCAACCCTAGCAAGACAAGGCTCCTATTTTTGTATATGTATATTTAGGTTAGTTTCATAGCTTCATTGTTAATTTGTCTTTAGAGGTATTTTCATTGCAAGTAGTGTAGATTTGATTGGTTGTTTATTAGTTTGCTTCCGTTTGTGCCTTACTTCAGTAGCAGGTTGGCAGGGATAAAATAAGCACCACAAGGCTATTTGCTATAGACATATTTGGGCACTTCAAACCCAATCTTATATTTCTATAAATGAGGGCTCTTTAAACCCTAAAAGTGTTGTTTCATTCCCTAAAGGATCATGTTCAACTAATTATATCATTCCCCAAAAGTTCCACCTGAAAAACCATCCAAAATTGGCCAAAACAGGACCATACTGACTGCTCCACTGTCAGGGTGTGGTCCATACTGACTCCTACACTAGCCAGGTGTGATGCATACTAAAGAGGCCTTTTGTAGGGTGCGATGAGTGAGGATGGAAAAATGTCTGAGACAATTTGCTAAGTGGATGCTCATGGAATCTTCTAGAAACTTCTCTTATGACACTTGCCTCTCTGAATTCGCCCAGGGATGAGTAAGAGATCCAAGAAATCTCCAAGTGGAACCAAAAGCAACAAGTGGAATGAAACTAATAAAAAACCCAAAGATGATTCACACCCTTGCACACATCTATAAATGGATCCCTCATCTGATAGATCTAGAGGCTGGAATTTTGTATTTTGCAAGCAAGTGCTGATAGTTTGAGGTTGAAAAAGAGCTTTGTATTGTTGATGTGATATTACTTTTCATGAGTTGAAGAGGGCTTTGATGCTGGGAGGATGATGCTAGATCAGATAGCTGGGTTGTAATTCTCCCTTCTATTTTAATAAAGTTCTTTGAGTTTTCCTCCATACAATTGTGTATTTGTGAATGTTGTTATTTGTGAATTCCATTGTATGTTCATTGTATTTATGATTCTGCAATGCGTATGATATACTAGATCGAGATGATTTGATGGTGTTTTGTTACTTTGTCTCTATAGGTATTCTTTATGTGGGATAAGTAGGAGAGGAGTTGCAAGCTCTGTTGAGGGGGAGAAAGATCAAGCAAGGAGTCAAGTGGAAGATCCAAGTTGGTTCCTTTGCCTCTCTCTTATCTATCATACATAGAGGAAATCCCAAATTGATTTGATTGTTTGTTTCTAGGATAATTGCCAATCCTAGAGGGCTAGCAGATCAGAAAGACACTAGTTTTCCTAGAAACACTATCAGCAAGTGTTGTGGCCTCACTTCTTCCCTCTAGGATCATGATTTGAGGAAGGGACCCTTATGTAGCCCCAAAAACGCAAATTTCTATTTCTTTCATAAGCTTTAGAGTTTAATGTATTTAAGAAAGCATTTGATCAGTTTTGAAAAGTAGGATTGCATTTCGATATCTTCTATTTTCATTCTTGAAGTAGATCTCATCCATGATCCCATTCCTTTCAGCTACTTTCTTCATCCATAAGGTAGACAGTTAGTTCATTAATTATGATTTTCTAGCTTATGAGAATGCTTCTTGATTACATGACTTTTTGAAAATTATACATGTTTGATGCAAAGAAGGTGCTTCACGAGTAAACAGAGACCTCATAGCCAAAAATCACCTTCCACTTCATCCACCATATCATTCCTTGCTTTCACCATCGCCTTCACTAATTTCATCATTTTACATAGAAATTCTTCCCAGCACATTGAGAAAATCCAACCATCTCCTAACCTTGTTGTTCACTTTTGAGCAATCCTAAGCCTTTTCTCACTCCATAGCACCCATCAACCACCTTCCCTAAGCCTTCCATCACCTCCAACGCCTCTCATTTTTCTCTCAGCTATATCTTGTGGAAATACAGCGAATCCTGTAGGTTTCTAGTACATCATGTAGGTTTTCTTGTAGTGGTCTGTTTTGACGCTGAATTGAGGGAAAACCTCTAGTAAGTCCCCAAAGGTCACCCAAGGGTTTCCTACACCATACAACCATCTCCTAAACATTCCAACCATCCTCGAACATCCCTAAACCACCTGCCACATCCCCACAATACATTAGTTTGCATATTTGATTTTGCATGAAAAGAACACAAAGACAAAAAAAGAGTTATTTCAGTCCCTTTACTTGCACAATAGTGATGTTTGATGCTTTTAACTTCCATGCTTAGAAATTAGCATTTGGTTAATGTTAATTTAGCATTATTGAAAAACATATTTTCTTAGCAGTTAATTAGGAAATGATGTGATTTAGCATTTAATTTTGGTCTTTTTCATTATTGCAATAGATCAATTCTCTCTTAGCGTAGATTTCCCTTTCTTTTGTCAAGAAAAAAAGATTCTTCTGAATCCATAAATGTCTAGCTTGAAAACCTCCAATGGTCTCTTACCACCTGAAAAAGTGATAAAAGACATAACGATCACTTTTACTTGTGTATACAACACTGTCACCTCCAAGTTTATATGAACCCCGAGTTGATAAATTAAAGTTGGTAGCCTAGAGTTGCAACATTATTGCTACAATACCGATTCTCATCAAAAGTATCCATTCAACCTTTGAAGTTACAATCCATATGACCCACATTGTCTTGTGAAGGATCACTACATGAGAGTACAGTTCAACTGGATCCACGGGGCATGTCATTGGGCAGAGGAGGATCCATGGAGATATTGTTACAAATCCTCTAAACTCAATGAAACGATCGGCTTCACTATGGAGTGGTTAGTGAAGCAATGTGAAGTAACATCCCGGAGAGCATCTACACTAGAAGAAGCAATAGTACTAGAGGCAAGCATACCAGTGCGCGACAAGGGAAAGAGGAAGATTGTCGATCGCATGGAGGAAGAGAAAATCTACAAGTTTTGATCATATGCATTGGTAGAGAAAGTAACTATGGCTATAGAGGCAAAGAGGCAACAACGTGACAAGTGAATCACATAAAGGCAGAGGGAGAAGAGAAGAATGGAGGAAGTAGGGAAGGAGTTGCATGAGTTGAAGGAGCAACTCTGGAAGGAACAAGAGCTGCAAAAGCAGGATAGGGAAGCGCAACAACGACATGTACAATAGGGGTTGCCACTTGTGAAAACAGATGAACCAATGATTGTACTAGTAGTGGATTCATCCGAACAGCAGGCATCAGGTAGACAGGGTGAACCATCGTAGGAGCAGGACTTCGCTCGTGAGATAGAGAAAGCACTTCAACAGTTGGATACGGATATGGAGCAATGGGAATCAGAACTGGACATCGACCTTATGCCTCATCACCAAGAGGTCGACTTACCTGCATCACTGCATCTAGATGATGAACAAGTCTCAAGAGATCAAGAAGGCACTAAGATCCTTGGAGATCAGCCGAAAGGACAGATGCAAAACATCTCATTCGATGAGTCTCAACATAGAGTTATGTTATTTTATAGAGTGTCGACCTTGGATGATCATACATATCCTGTACAAGTTGAGGAGCGAGTGATCATGTTTGATGTGCAGAAACATACAATAGCCTTGGCCGTTGCAATTAGAGTGTATGTCAAAGCCACTAGTTCAAGTGTTCACTTTTTGATAGTTAAGAATGAGTGAATGGCTAAAGAACTTCAGACGACCAAGCAAGGAGGAGAGTTGGTGACAGCTTCTGCCCAAGCTAAATTGAAGAAGGCAATACTAGATGAAGTATTGTCCCTTGACACAATTATACGAGCGTTATACTCAATGTTTGGCATTGTGCATAAGGCAATCATCCATCTCAATGGATGGCAGCAACGATGTGCTAGAAGAGCACGTATCTTGATGAACTTGCATGCTACTGTTGATTACATGAAAACATGGATGTTGAGATACAAGGGAGACCCAATTCACTTGCTAAGATGATGAAGGCCAATGTGGTTGAGCTAAAGGAACCTATCTGCAGTTAGATCCGAAACTATGAAGATCTCCCGCAACTCATCACTAGTATACAGGCTTCCCATGCATGTGTGTTCAAGAGTATGGATGCTGTGGTGCATGCACATGCGATTCCATCTATTGGGACTCTCACCCAAGTGAAGACAAAGGCATAGGTCTGACTAGAGCTTGAATCATACTTCAACGAGTTGATGTACATCACCACTAGCCCAGACTTTCCCATTAGTGCAAAAAGCATGCACAAGTATGTTGCTGGTTTGGATGCATTAAAGAAAATGATGTGCATGCTTACATACAAGTTGGAAAATGGAGCCCGATCAGTGTACCCAGATGCTATGCAGGCAAGAGTTAAGTTCCAGAAAGATGTCACCTTGGAGCACACAGACACCATCGCGTAGTACCGATCTTGGCATCAGTATGTTATTGTTGATCAATGCGAGGATGTTGAGGATTTGGATTTCCATGGTTGACTAAGTCATAGTGATGTCTAGCATGGCTTGCTCAAGCCATTTATCTCACATGGGTACATGTCCATTGTAGTGTAACGTCATGTCAAGTGTAAGTCAAGTGTCCATAGTTGGATGTAACAGTCAAAGAGTAAATGAAGAGTCATGAGGGTAGATGAATTATCACAAAGGAGAATATCAAGGGTCACCCCACCCTTTTCTCTAAATAGTCCCTCATAATGCATTCTATAGGCTTTTGGTCGGCCAAGGTTTGGATAAGACTATCTTGGAGAGAGCTTGGAAAGTATTGTAATGAGCCTTGGCTTCTCCACTATGCAAAGCTACTACATATCTTGGGAGGAGTAGGCAGTTGTGGCTGTAAAATTCCGCTATTGGAACTAGTGGTTGGACATGGACATATTGTACGACTGGAACTTACACTTATTAATATAATAAGAGCCAGAACGTTTCATGCATATGTTGTATTGTATTCTATGCTATCTGGTATACTCTAAATAATATATGTATCTGTTTACTTACACATGCATGTATATCTATTTGTGTATGTATGTACCATGGGGGCTTCACTCAATGAACCTCTAATGTATCACATGCATTTGTGGCATATTAAAAAATACCTTTAATTTGACTACCTATCGGAAAATTCCTCTAAGAAGCACATTATTTAACCCCCTAGTAATATGAACCCAATACACCTTCCCAATTTAAATACCCATACTTTCACTAGATATTGTAAGTATCCATTTTTTCATTAAGATTTTTTGTACCCCTTTATATCTTTTCATTAAATTTGGCCTCCATTTTTTATAGATTCCAATATAAAAACCCTCTACCCCTATATATCTCCCAATATATTATGTCATTTTTTCCTCTATAAATATCCCCCAATATGAACCCACGTGGTATGGTATTGCTCCCCTAGCGAAGACCCTGTGGCATGTATGAATCTTTTTGAAATGTGTTGTTGGTTTAACCATCACTTTGGATTGCTTGCAAACTTTCCTTCCATGTTGTGATGTATCTTTTCTTGTGTGTTCCCTTCTTAACTGTGTGCTATCACAGATTTCCAAGGGGCACACTCATCTCAACCCCCGTGTGTTAGAACCTCTCATGCACCTTCCTTGGCTCACTATAGCTATCACACCCTTGCTACCAACATTGTTATCTTACTTGCCTCTGTGCGAAATCGTGGTGGAGGCATTACCATACGACCCACTGCTAGGACTCCTACACCAAACGGTCTGAGGTCTAATTGGGAATTCTTACCGGGGAGATCCCCTGACATGTTGGCGGGTCTAGCACCACTAACAAGCCCCAAGAAGCCTTAAAGGTAAGAATATGTTAGCTCTTAGCTCATTTATGAGGCAAACAACCATATTTATGATCTGATGTAGGGAAGGAGTGTCCAAAAATTATATAAATACGAGTTCATGGACAACTAAAAACAACAAGAAATAGGTCTTTATTATGCTACCAAAATTTCTCCCTAGCAATCTAGAATACCATTGTGAGGAGAATTCAATCATTAATATTGTCTTCTATGCTTCTTTGAGAGAGAAGGAGATTGCAAAAGAGATTGAGAAAGGGAAATCGATGTTGAGATTTTTTTAGCACCATTGCTTAAACAATTCTCTTCAAGTGTCTTTGATACTTCCATTATAACTCTTGTACCACCAACAATCAATAAAGAGGATCATTTTCCTATAAATTCGTTGATTTGGTTTGCTTCATTAACCTTGTTTATGTGTTATTTGGTGTAGTTTTGATTTAGTTTTGTTCATGTATTTCTTCCATTACTTTCAATTCTTTGTTTATCCATGTTTGTCCATTAACAACATATAAGTTTTTGTATTTTCCTTATAGGTAAAAACCAACTACAAGGGGTGTTTTTTTGGTTCCCTTAGTCAATAAAAACACCAATACGAAATGGTGACTCCACTTGTTTCCTTTATTTGATCTAATTGGTTGTTTTGCATGACCTTTTTCTTTGCATTTTCACTTCATTTTGCCTCTGTTATTTCTCTAAAATTTTGCAAGCCCTCTAGGACCCATTCTCAGCCTGAAAAGAGCCTCTGTTTAAATTTCCACTCTAGTAACGTGGATTTTACCACAAATAGACACATGGATCGCACATTTGTGTAACACACAACCCACGTGATACACAAAAAACTCAAAATTTCATTGTAATTTCTCTTTCAAGAGTGTTGCGAAGCCTTTGGTGAATTGCATACACTTTTTCATATTTTTCCAATTTAGATATGTCATTTAATTTATTTACTAACCATTATTAGTAGGGAAATTGTTTATTTTTTTACTTTGAAAGTTTTCATTAAAACATAGCTTCATTAGAGGAAAGTACGTCACCTTAATCCACATATCTTTCCAACTTGTTTTTCTCTTATCACAACACACATCACATAGCTTAATTAGGATGAAAGTAAGTGGCCATAAATCCATATATACTTTTTACTAACCAAAGTTTTTACTTAATTTCAAATTAGTATTGGGACTAGGATCAGGGTCTATTAAACAAAGGGAGTAGCCCCTACTTCCCTTGCGTCCTTTTGATGATACTAGGATTGCATTTGAAATATTTCTCAAAGAACTTGGTTTTCCATCTCCCTTTAGTCTCACATAATGTAAATAGGAAGAAAGTAAGTGGCACATCATCCACACCTTATCTCTTTTCTTTCAAGGAACTAGAAAAACATAATGTAAATAGGGGATTTTGTAAAGGATCATCACATATCAACATCACTCCACACTTTGTACGATCACTATTTCACTTGCACACACTTTTCACTACACACACTAAGCTATTTTAAACTTTGTACAAAGGGCATCCACATTCCCTAGTTTTTTTACTTAGTTTTTTTCTAGCTTACATATTTTCACACCCTAAAGTGAATCAGGACTCTCTAAACGCAACCATAACTTGAACACAATAAATTCCCCATAGGGGAAACAAAATAATTTATAGTTCAGGTTAGGACCATTGGGGGTAGGCATCCCATAATCCCCCTTTGTCATTTTACATCATTGAAACATACAAGTTGTCTTTAGGGTGCTTAAAATCCTTCATCATCCCATGGAAAATAATACTCAGCCACACCAAAAATCTGATTTAGATGGGGTTAGGCTTATGTCTCAGTGTGTGCAGTCCTATATGAGGCTACATGACTTGCATAGTGCTCCACATTGATTAACTCACTACTAAGAATCCAAGACTCGACTACCCCTGTGGGACGAAGGGATCCTAGTGGCCAAAATTTTAGGGAATCTCTCCCTATAGGTGGAGGTACGGGATGCACTAAATCCTCTTGTTCACTTGGTTGGTTCTTGGCTATTAGAAATGTAATGAGTATTTTCAGGATATGGCCCCAATACCCATCAAAATATCTAATTGCAAGGCCCAATTTCTTTGGGAGTGGAAAGGACGCATAGGTATTTTAGGATTTTTATCATACACAAACAAATAAACCCTTTTCTTCCTTGATTGATCACATAGTATAAATTTAAGGGAATGTAACTATATATATATATATATATATATATATATATATATATACATATATATATATATATATATATATATATATATATATATATATATATGTATATAATAACATATATATGTAATATATATACATATATATGTATATATCTAATATATATGTACATATACATATATATGTATATATATATATGATATGTATGTATGTATGTAGTATATTATGTATATATATATATATATATATATATATATATATATATATATATATATATATATATATATATATATATATCTGTGTGTGTGTGTGTGTGTGTGCAATTTACTTGCTTTTATAAAAAATTTCCCCTCGCCAAGTAACACACACTCCATCAAACACCATAGGGGACCCCATTACCCTGTCACTTTAGGTGTTTTCAAAACCTACCCCCATTGCTAGGAGGTGCGCGAGGTTTCTCTCC
Source organism: Pinus taeda (assembly GCA_000404065.3). NCBI lineage: Eukaryota > Viridiplantae > Streptophyta > Pinopsida > Pinales > Pinaceae > Pinus > Pinus taeda. The sequence continues at coordinate 87,759 of APFE031653208.1, forward strand.
ATTTAGGTGTAGAAGACATCATACAACCACTATTATTAGTTCATAATTCATTGGATAAACCTTGATTGGGACCCCTCCCCCTCAATGTACCTCTTTCACTACCCCTTAGGGGATTCCATACACCACCCCTCAAGGGAGTCCACACATTTCCCACCATCGGTAGTCCCTCCCATACTTCTCCATAGGGACCCCTTTGCACACCGTATTTCAAAATTGTTTTATGATGGAAAATAAAAACCTCATATTTTTTCTTGCTTCCTTGAATCTCCTAGATTTAAGAAAAATTACAAATGATTCCATTGCACATAGTGTAAATTGGACTCCTATGCCAACCAAACTACCTTATGATATACCAAAGTTTGAAGGTAAATAGGGAGAGGATCCAAGGAACCATATTATGACCTTTCATTTATGGAACTCATACAAAAGCATCATAGACAACTCAGTTTATATAAGACTCTTCCAACGCACCCTCACATGACCTATGGTGAAATGGTACGTAAGCCAGAACTTAGGTTCCTGTAGGACCTTTCACTCCTTAGCTAGGTCATTTTTCACCTTCTTACAACTCCCCATTCACCATGATACTAGTTTAGAGCTACTCATCCACTTTCAGCAAATTACTTCCACACATATCTCAGACAATGTCCTTGACTTCTTTCTAAAATATCTTGTGCCAACAATAGAAAATTATGTGGCCACATCAATGTCATAAAAATAAGAAGAGTCTATTAGAAAAACACAACAATTTGAGCTCATATACATTTAGTCAGGGTACCTTTACTATGTTCTACCCAATCCCCCTCAATTACAGTCATTTGGAAAAGATAAACTGGGAGTATCAAGTGTTGCATGCAGTTTGATTGGAACCATCACCCATAATCAACCCAAAAACACTTTCCAATAGTCTTGAAATGTGTACAATGCCAACTCCATTTCCAGTCATATGGTGGTCCACCTAGAGCTCAAATTCCACCTAAAATGGGATATCATCCCAATTAGTCTATGCCCTCTCAGGACTCTACCATGTAGAGTAACTAATACTCTAACATTCAAGGTAACCAAAACCCTCCCATGTAGGGTATATAGTACCCTCCATGTGTCGGAAAGGTGGTGTCCACCTCCAAAATTACTTACACTAACCTAAGACAAGGGAACCCTTACTATCCTTTCTAAGAACCCTAACAGACCAACCCCATGGCTCAACCTAACATTGGGGTAAATTTTGTACAACCTTCTTTCCCACAACGATAACATTCCTTTGAATATTTAAGCACAAAAATCCCTCCAAATTCCAACAAAAACAAAGGATAGAACAAACGGAAATAGGAACCTGGGCAGGGGGTAGCAACCAAAAATAACCTTTTCATGCACCAGTTAGGGGAAATCCCCCTAACCTAAACTAGAACCAAAATCAGAGCAATAACAACCCACAAAAGCAAAACAAGAACCTAAGCCTTAGGACTAATGATGCTTGTGCTATTTGTGGGGAATATGGGAATTACACCCATCAATGTCCTTAACTCCTAAGTTGAAGAGGATGAAAGACGTTATGGGTCAGGAAGGTCCAAGCTAACAACGTGCAGTCATGTAAAATCCTTTCCCACACTAAGGAGTAGTGAACACCCAACATGAAACCTCTCCCCACCGGTATCAAAATCCAACTAAGGGTAGTTGTAGTGACCCAACCAATTGACATTTTCATGGCCGGAGATGATATTCTCCTGTACACACGCAATTGGGATTATGGAACCCCTCCAAAAACCAATCCTTCTACATCAATTAGTGCTACCACCACAACACCTTTGGCATTGCCTCGACCCCATGTAGAAACCATCCCATGTGTTATCACTTAGAACTAAAAGTTTGATGCATATAATTGCCTGTCCTAGTTTGATGACAAAGCTCTGTGTTAAAGTTGATTTCATTTTATTATTCTCACTTAGGATTTGGAGTTTTAAAGGTTTTTAACTTAGATCATACTCCACTCCTATTGGTTCTCCTCCACTCATCATTATTCCATAGTCATATCTTGTTTATTCGAGTCACCGTGTCTTTTAGTCATTTCGCAGCGTAATCTCATTTGCCCATTTCGCAGCGCAATCATGGTTTAGCAGTTTCGTAGTGCGTCATGATTAGGCAGTTTCACAGCGCATCATTAAAAATTATAACTAACAGCGTTGCGAAATCATGGATTCGTGCATTTCACAGCGAATCTTTCCCAAAATGTCAAGTCCGTAGGTGAGTCATCATTTGTGTCTATTCATGTCAGTTTTTGTACCTCTTGTATCATGTCTGAACGTTCATTTGCCACTACTCCACCAATAGACTGTTGATACGCACAGAAATATCATTCCCAAGAGATTTTACCGTGCATAGACCTTAATGATGGTCGTAAGTGCTGCATGAGTGACCAAACTGCCTTATTATGTATTGAAGTGTTTCAATTTGAATTTCAAGCGAGGCTGAATTTAAAAAGGAGCTGAATCATCATCCCGACCAGAGCTATTGGAATTTGGGTGTGAAGATCTCAAAGGAAAAAATGGAGAGAAAAGAACACAGATCCGGTAAATGTCAGAGGAATGAACCTGAAGGCCTGGACATAGCGTTGAGAGATGAAGGCGTGAAGAAAGCGTTCAAAGATGCCGGGTGCTGGAACTTTTGAAAAAAACTACAAGGAGGACATGCACAGGTAGCTAAAGAATTTGCGCTAAACTTCACTGGTTTAAATTCAAAGATAGCCATGCTAGAAGTACAGGTTTCTCCAGAAACAATAGCTGCTGTAACAGAGATCCCAAGAGGATGGGAAGAATGGTTTAAAAATTTTAAATTTGATATGAATCCTTGTAAGGAATTTTTAAAGGAGGCATATGTAAATGAAGACTTAACAAAAGCAGTGCCCAGACATTATATCAGGAACATTATACCCTCTTCTTCTCACTGCATAAGAAATACTTGACCTGTGAAGGAAGGTACAATAAGGTCTATTCTTACCATTTTAAACTGCTCTTGCATTTCACCGGGAAAGTCTCCATAGACATTCCTTTTTATTTATTTCGCAGTCTGAGTAAGATGTGTGATAAGGTGCAACTGAGGAAAGAGGACTATGAAAGCTCTTTATTTCATCATGGTTTGATTAAGTTGTTAGTTTTAGATGGCCTCCAAAAGATAGGTAGAGACTGGAATTCGTTTATTTTTATGGCTGGATTCCAAAGCAAGACTGGCCTTACTCCACAACCAGCCAAAGAATTCACCATAGCTGAGCTTCAAAAGGAAGTAAGAGCTAAAAAGCAAACCAAGTCACAGCTAAGAAAACCAGTGAAGCCACTAATCATTCAAGAACAATCTCAGCAATCAACAAAGGAAAAAACTCAGGGTAAGAAGACTGTACCTGAAACAGGAAAATCTGAAGCAGTCTCAAGGGTAAGGACAAGAAGCCAAATGAATAAGGAAAAAGGTAAAGCTATAGCTGTTGAAGAAAGCCCAGTGTCTAAGGCAAGCTTGAATGATTTATTACAGGCCATTGAATTAGAGCAGTCTAAACGAGTTCAAATTGATTTGACACAGTCACCGCAAGAAAGTGTTAAGAAAACCAAGGCCTCAAAAAGGCTTAAATTTGATAAGCCAGCCCAGGAATTTATTTTCAAACCTAGAAGACCTATGACAAGAAAATTCCAACAAGCACAGGAAGCACTGCCCAGAACAGAGGAAATAGGGGAAGGGACACAACCTTGGCAAAAGAGCAGCACAGGCGAAACAGTCATCACATCTCAAGGAGATTATGTAGCAGCCATGAAGAGCCAAATAGAAGCAGCTGAAGATGAGATAAACCAACTGAGCAAAGCTGCTAGAGAACTGAAGGCACAGCTAGGCTAGTTCCATACAAAATGAATTCTTTTTTCAGGAAAGGTTTTGTTCCAAATTTTTGTTAATTTTGCTTAGTCTTATTGTTTTGAAGACATGTAAATCCCTGCTATACATATGAAAAACCAAAGGGAGTTTTTGGCAATCATATTTTTGGGTGATAAAGTTTTCGGGTTAAAGGCAAGCTGTTTTAAATAAAACAGCAGTTTCGTAGTGCGCTACGAAACTACTGTAGGTTATGATTTTAACGCAGAGCAGTTGTTTTGTATTATGAACGGGAATTTTGAAAGAGAGACACCTTAAGGGTACACAAGACATTAGATGGAGCTACAATAGCCATTCATACCAAAACAGGTGTCCATTTAAAAAGGTGAAATATTTTAACCAAAGTCTAAATTTTTGTTATAAAGCCCCTTTATCACCGTTCAAAAGGCATTTAATGAGTTGCATATAAGGAACTTTTGCCTGCCCACATGTCCGTCGATGCAGTCTACAGCACATCAAAAACATGACAGTGTTCCATATTTTGGGTTATTAAAGGCTTCAAACATGTTTTTATACATTTGAGCAAATTAAGGAAAACAGGGACCGAGAAGCAGGGGACATCTCCTACTACTACTGGGCAGTTAAAGATTCATCGTTCAAGGTCAATATGGAGTATTAAATATCCAGCTTATCCAAATTGAAAGAGGACCAGGTGTCAAAGAACAAGGAGAAGCCACTATGGCACAAAGATGGAGTTAGAGTCATAGTTGATTTAGGACTTTTTAAAATTCCAGTCAGCACTTTATTGTATTTAATAGTTAGTTAAATAGCTGATAGGTGTCATTAGAGATAGCTATCGAGTTATCAAATTCCCCTCATGCTGGAGGAGGAAGCTCGAATTAGTTAGAATAAGGATTCTATATATAGCTGAAACAACAATGTAATGAGGGTTGGAAATTTTATAACAGAAGTACTGTTTTGGCTTATGTACAAACCCATTTTCAGTAATATAAGTTGTCCGCTTTTCTTCTCAGGATTCATGAAGGATTTCCATGATCAGAATGTGTGATTTTTTCTTTCCTTAATGTCTTTTACAGTTGCATAGATGTGTAATCACTCAGAATTCACTGATTGTGCTCTGATTTCCTGTATGCATTTATGAACTGTGGTTTTATGTGAGTTGTGTTCTGAACATCTAAATGCTAAGTGCCCTGAATTCTATGTAAAGGCAGTATCATTGTTTATTGAAGTATGATTGACTCCATAGGCCCAATGGAAACTTATGTAATGTTTATCCAACCTTCATATTTGTTAATGTTATTCCACAAGAGTTAGCCATCTTATTATTAGTCAAAATCAATAACCCTTTGAGAGAGCCCTCTCAGGCTGAGGAGGCTAAGCCTTAGTCAAAAGATTGGTTTGAAATAGTTACTTGAAGTCTTCCTGGTCTGCAGCCTTCCAGGGTCTGATTTTGAGATAACACCATGAATGATAAAAATGCCACTACATCGTACATGGTATAATTAAAAAACAACTCATAGTTATAGAATCATTGACTATCTAGCTCAATCCCCATAAGCTATGTTAACAATGGAGGTTTTGCAAAGCTGCCCAGCCCAATAAAAATACATTATTTCAACATTAAGCATAATCGACCCTACAAATTCATGTTCGATGGCTTTATATTTGTATAATGTTACACCATGCCTTCCATTGATAGTCGCCTTCTTGGTTTCTGTCACCATTCATAATATCACCATCCATCATTGCATCATTGATGAGGGGCCATCTACCTGTATCATGTCCAAATCAATTTGGCAGAAACTAGGATCCCCCGAGATCATTGCATCACCGATTACAGTCAGGGCCCCTTGGCCCCCATAAGATTGTTTCAAAATGTCCTTGTAGAGCTACGTGGCAAAATAGTTCTCATAGATATTGGCATCCTTGATGCCCAACTAGATTACAATATCTTATCATGTCATAGCTAAATTTATTCCATGACCGCAGTAGCATATTCATTATTTTATGCCATAATGTTCCCCCATTATGGGAAGATCATCACAATAGATCAACTCACACAATATGAGAAAAAGGCATCCACCACCCTTGTTGTTGTATTACCCTTCGTAGGATCCCACAAATCGTTGGTCCCATATTTCACTGAGGAAAATCTAAGGATGTTCAAGGCATCATCACTCTTTGGAACATACCTATGTGACCCACCTTTAATTGATCCTATGCCCACAACATTGGTACATATGATGAGTTTAGTCCAACACACCCAGTCTCAAGAACCACTTCCAGACACCCCCAGCACCATGTCTACTGACTCAATTTTCCTGCCATACACAATCACTCAAACACCTTTCTTGTGTCCCCCACTTGGTTTTGTCTCGCATAAGTCATGAAAACACTTACATTTCCAAACATAGCTCCCATGATACTCGTTTGGTATTTAGCCCCATAGGTCATGTTATACGGGATTTATGATTGTGGACAAAAGTATCTCCCGTAGGTCAGTGGCTAACCTAGAATAATAGAGAGACAAGGAACACAATGTTTTTCTTAAAGTAAATAGATGATGGAGTGAGGCCTACCTAGAATCCTTTGCACACTTCGCTACGTCTTCAGCTTAGAAGCTCCAATTTAAAAAATTAGAACCTGCAAAGCCAGAAAACACAAGCCAAGAAACTATGTGGTATACACAATATCATCTAAATACTTCATTCAATAGATCAACATGGTATTGAAATAAGTGAAACAACATCACCTAGAGGAAAACAATGAAGTCTTTGCATTACTATAAATGGAAGGAGATTATAACCATAAGTAGCAGTTGATCTTGTAGAAGAGCTCCTCCAAGTTGTTGAATTGTCCTTTCCTTGTTACAATATGCACCTCCAATCACCCTAAATACATGAGATGATGACCACTCACTACAGCAACATAAGGGAAAAATCACTCTCCAAGATAAAATCCCTAACCACATAGAAGGATGGGAATATATAGAGAAGTATGGTAAGTTGGGAGTTCTTATTCAATTACTAGTCTAGGGTAAGAAATCCAATGTATGGATGGATAGGATCCAAATGTTTTATACAAGGTAAGTAGTTGTAACAATTTCTGTATTCAAGCTCCTGTGATCCATAACGAATTAAACAAAGTCTTTCAGTATAAATCACATGAGAGAATTTTTTTTTTTTTTTGGCCAATGCGTTTCAAACCAACAAGTGTGGTTTGTCATCAAGACCAGATGAAGAGGCAGAACATGGCAAAGGCTTATTAAATAGGCTCTCTATTTAAGCCTTTTCCATGGTCTGCCTCTTCATTTTGTCCTGATGATGAACCACACTTGTTGGTTCGAAACACGTCGACTAATTTTATTTCTCTCATGTGATTTCTACTGAAAGACTTTGTTTAGTTGTAATAAGTTCTAGAAACTAATAGAAGGGGAAGCTTTCGGAAACCTAATCATTTTCCCAGATTTCTAGAACCAACACCGGTGCAAAGGGGAGTAATCTGTTGGTGACAAACGTAAGCCACAATGGAGCAACTTGCTGGTGAACTCACCCCAGTAGGCTTACAGGGAGTGTTGGTCCTCAACTGGCTCAGATGAAGCAGTTTAGCGCTCAAACTCTAGGAAATGAAAGGTACATGTTTAGGGCTTTGTGTAAGATGGTGACAATGGGGAATAGGATGTTGATTGATCCCATTAGGAGGATCACTGATCGGATGTGACAAAATGGTATATAATAGAATTCTCCCTAAAGTGCAAAGTTAGAGATGATGATTGATGACTGAAGTGCCTTACCTTGTGACAAGTAGGGATCAAGGAAAATTGATGAGCTTCATCTCTTACAATACATTTTCAGCATGACATCTTTGTTTGCTGAGGGAGGCATACCTGTACTCAGCTCATAAGCTAACATAATATGTATAATGATCAAATGACACATCCAAAAATGCAACTCGTGGAAATATAACTGGATGACTATCAGTATGATCACAGACAACATATATTGTGATATTTGTATAATCTTGAAATTGCTAACCGGATGGATGAAACTAGATCCGAAGTCTTTTGTCTCACTCACATGACCGACCAATGTATGAGTCTAACCATGTTAATCAATGAGTTAGAGTCGAACATGGTAGACACCATCTGATTACCAGCCAATGATGTAAGCCATTAATAGATGCGAGAGAAACCACCGATGATGTTAATGGATCTCAAGGTACTATAGTACAATCCATATCGTGTGAATGAATCAATTGATTTCAAACACCACACATAATATTTCGGTCAAAGGCCATTGATGTAAACCTATCACCAAGAGAAAGGAAACTTTCCATTGATGTATGCAAGTACCAAGGTACTAAGGGATGTTTCTAAGTGAACTTCCTAGATGATGTACTGATGTCGTCAAGAAGCAACCTGCAACAAGAGGGACTTGATGTGTCCACCATCAATGACACGAAATAGGTATCATGATTGAGATAGAATGATCAGAATGATGTGGATATGGAACTAGATCAGGAAAGGAAAACATGAAATGAAGGTTTAAGAGTATTATATAAGATACTAACTGAATGACTTCTCTTGAACACATCGGCAACATTGAATGGAGTTGGCAGCATTGACCCAAAACTGAGATGTAGGCTATGAAAACAGTATCATAACCAAAAAACAAGAAGATTACCCAACCCAATAGCCATAGAGATGAAGTGGAAGAGTTTCATTTTAAAGAGTGACTCACTTCCATTAGCAAAATGGAATCCCTTGTTTGTCCAATTTCACCAACCATACTGGTCAGTACCTCTTTATGTTATAAGAATCTTGAGGACGATAACATATTATTTATCTGTAACTTCATCCTTCGAATGAATCCCTCTGAGTATATTTAAGGAACCCTTATAAGGAGTGGTTTGGCCTCATGATGATTAACAAATCCATCGTTGTTTGATGTTTTAATGAGTCTAGTGAAGGTAAAAATCAACACCTTTTTCATTTTTATAGAGTTTGAAAAAGAGGCAAAAAATAAAACTCCAGATATCCCTTTTCATGGGTAGTCCCTTAGGTCTAAAAAGGTAGAAAACAATACCCAACAGAACCTTTTAGCCATGTTCAATTAAGGTATTCCTTTTTCATAGTTAGTCTATCTCATTCTTAAAAAGGGTTGAACTTATAATAAGTAGACATCTTTTCGTTTACTTTTATGAGTTCGAAAAGACAAGTTCTTGATAATATTTTCATATTTTGGGATTCTAAAAAGAGATGAAAGAGGACTCAAGGGGGTTTCCTTTTTCATAGGTTTAAAGAGTCTGAAAAAAGAGATAAAATTATACTCTATGGTCAAAGTAACCTATTCAAAACATAATGAAAACCTTATAACAACTGTCAACCTGCTCAAAACACCATAAGAAGGATTAAACATAATTGTTTCATAGTAAAAATGAAGCATATCTAGGTCAAAACAATAAAATTGAATAAAATAATGATAAACTGACCATAAATATTCATAATGACTTGTCATCTTTACCATTTCACATTTTACCTTCAACGATGAGTATTTGGAGCCCTTTTTCCCTCGATCTTCTACAACTGATTTGCGACCAATCCAGGGAACCATTTCAAGTGTCGTTACTTCTAGGTAGAAACTAAGACCTTTCTCTATCTTTATGTGGTCCATTTTTGTGATTCCATGCAAAATTGTTAGGGTTTTGAGGCCCCTGGGGTTCATAAAATACTCCCTGGGACCAACACGCCCCCCCATGTGAAAAAATGCATTGCACCTAGGCAAGGAAATATTGCAGGCATAGCTGCAATGCTTTGGTAGACAATGTTGGGGTGTGTTGGCCACATTTTCCCAAGTTGTTTCTCGGTTTTGCCTCAAACCTTATCAAATTATTTGCATGGGAAAGAGTGTAATGGATCCCTTATTGATGTTTTAGGTACTCATTAACACAAAATGGCATTCATATTATGGGAAAGAGAACATTAGGAACAATATTTGAATGCGGAAAACGATATTTCTACCATCCAGACGCTAAAAAATTGTCAGTTATTGAAATTCTTCTGCTTACCTAGTATGAGGCAACAAATGGAGTTATTAAAATACCTTATCCATTCATGGTACATTCAGGTAGAGGCATTTAAGTTTGGGGAAAACCTTCTCGAGATACAAGTAGATGACTTTTACTTTCTGACAAGATTGTCCAAGGAGGTGCCCCCATCTCTCTTCGAGGTGGAAGAAGTGGCAGCAAGATGGTGAAGTGCTATATCACTACTTATTAGAGACCTTGAGTTCTTCCTACTAGAGATGGGAAGATCAACATAAATGATGTAACCCAATTACCTCTGAGAATGATCTTGTTCATTATTGCAAGATTGGCAGGCAACTCAACACTACATGTAACAAGCAAATCTTACATGTAGTATGGTGTTGGGCAGCAGATCCCCCAAGAGTGGGTTTTTGGGGCTTAAAACCCAATTTTTGGGTCAATGTAATGTAAAGACCTCGTAAAATGTGGGTACGGAGTGCGAGAGTCTAGGGTAGTCCGCCATAAAATATTGTAACTTAATTAAGAGTGTGTCAGCCTAACCATGGTTCGCAGACCATGGGAATGTATAAACAGAGTGAGGCTCTAAGTGTAGGAATCAGTTTTTGGTTTAGTCTTAATCTGAAGAGATATGGGTTTCTGAATGTGATATTTGATCTAAGTCTGTAAATCTGAGTCTTAGGTTGTAGGAATAGGAAGAGGCTCTGCAGCTTTGTACACAGAGGCCTGGTAGAGTTCACAACTGTGTGCATGGACCCCTGCAGCTGAGTGCACAGGGTTGACTTGGATTGTACTGGAACAGAAGGTTAATAAAAGATAAGTTGATTTTGGAATATTGTGCATCTGATCTGTGTTTTTATGTTTCAGTTATATCCTTGCATCTCTTTACAGTTTGTGATTGTGCGCATTGGTTATAAATGTTAAATGAGTAAATAAGAATACCGGGCCCATGAAATTAAGTTAGATCTATAATAATAACAACATAAGGGTAAAGGATCTAGGTAATGCCTCTTTGCACTCTATGTAGAGCTACGTGAAGGTCAGACAACTACATGGAGCACTGTAAGCACACAGGATTGGTTCGCGACCTTTTTAGACCTCATCAAGACATCCCTAGGGTGCGGAAACTTGGTTCGAGCACCCTCCCATACTACCTTGGGTGAGACGTCAGTTCGCGCTCCATGCACTGTTGCCAAAAGGGCTGGTAGTTTTGGGATTTGTTTGGCTAAAATACTTCTGAACCTAGGTCAGGCCCCAACAAGCCAACAAATGGTTCTGTTGCTGGGACCAAGATCTTCCTGAGCGATGTCTGATGTTGGAACACTGGAACCCCACAACAAAGGAAATTGAAGAGTGATTAGATCAGAAGCTTCACGAATTCATGTTATATTCATGAAGAGGTGGTTGAATTGCTATGTATATGTGGAAATCCATGATATCTTCTTCACGTCCTTCTCTTCAGACCTGTATGATTAGATCGCGAGGTTAGCCAACAGTCAGGGAAGGTATAAGCTCGATCAACTGATAGTGTGGACTCCGGAGTTAGTGAGCAAACTAGAGGCATCAGAAGATAATATCGCGTGGGCTGTGGACAATTGGCTCGATCAGATAATAGGAGGATTTATCATTGAGTTCATGATAGACACAACTGTAAGCTATGGTGAAGCAGAACAACGTTTTCTCAAGGGAGCATGAGGTAGGTACATTAAAACTCTGAATACCTGGGTAAAGATAATGTTATGTGAAAAACTTGTTATGTGAATATATTGATGGTGGGAATGATGCGGAGCGGAAATACCTACGAAGGTGTCGAAGGATTAGGAAATAGTCCCTTAATTTCCCCTTCGCGAGAAAGCGACGAAGAGCGTGCTCGGGTTTCTTCAAGAAGTGTGGTCAGTTTGATAAGGCAATGCATCCTGCAGTTATCACCTCCACTTACGCCTTCACCTACTTCACCTATTTCACCTCCATCTTCACCCACCCCACCTCCACCACCCCCATATTTCAGCATGGCGAGCACGATCAAACTACCGATATTTAGAGGAGTAGGGAATGCGGATCCGGACCAGTTCTGGTTTGTGGTAAGAGCAGTGTGGGAAGCACAAGGGGTCACAGATGACAACATTAAGAAGGCCACATTGGTGAGTGCGTTGCAGGATCGTGCACTAACATGGTATATCGAGCACTTGAATGATCACCCAAATGCAAGAATAGTGGAGATCCATATTTCTTTGAGCAAATAATTTAGCTGGCTGAAATAAGAGACATAGTCAATCATCAAATTTAAAGATATTGCGATGCTTCCAGGTGAGCACCCCTGGGATCTGGATCAGATATTGAAGAGTATGATCTGCGAGGCTAATATGATGTTAACGGATGCACAGCACCACATGTGGCATCTTTGATACTACACCTAAGGACGACGTTGTCACAACATAAGCTTTCAACCCAGGCAGAAGCATTGGAAATGGCAATGAGGTTGCATGAAACACTGATACAGGATCCGAGATTGGGAGTTAAATAGATCCATGCGCAACTTTAAAATCTCTGCTTGGAAATGCAGAACTTGAAGCAGAATAGGGCACCCTAGCCAGAGGTGCCATAAATGTCAAATCTTTGAAGGAAAAAGAAAATTGTTACCTTTACCCCTAAAACCCATTTCCACTGAGAAACTTTTTCAACAATGGGGTATTTACTTCATTGGAGAAATCCATCCACCCTCCTCTGGCCGACACAAATGGATACTCATTGCCACTGACTATTTTACTAAATGGTAAGAGACCATTCCTTCTAGTCACGCTAATGACATTGTGATCATAGGTTTCCTAGAGACCAATATTTTGTCGATGTTTGGATGTCCCACTAAAATCATTACTGATAATGTTACAGCCTTCAAGTCAAAGAAAATGGTTAGTTTTTGTAACAAGTATCATATTACTTTGGGCCATTCCACAACCTACTACCCTTAAGGGAATGGACTGGCAAAATCTTCCAAAAAAATTCTAATTAATATCATCAAAAAACTGTTGGAAGAAAATAAGAAAACTTGGAACAAAAATTTGATCATTGCACTATGGGCAGATTGGATTACAACCAAAAACATCCATTGGAACCAGTCCTTATGAATTAGTATATGGCATGGAGGTTGTTTTTTCTTCAGCACTACGAGTTCCTATCATGAAAATATTCCAAGAAGTTCAAGTGGAACCTAATGATATTCAAGGAAGGATAAACCAGACTATCAATTTGCAGCAAACCAGGGAGGAGGTGTACCAAAGATCCCAAGTGTTGCAGGAGAAACTTAAGAAAATATTTGACAGAAGGACCAAGGCAGAATATTTCTACGTTGGAGATAAAGTGTTAAGATGGGATTCGAGAAGAGAGGACAAGGGGAAATATGGGAAGTTTAACTTCCTATGGAAAGGAGCATACATCATCCATGCTTTCAAAGGAAACAATGCATATTTTCTTAAGAGTTAGATGGTACAGAAGTAGAAGAAGGACTGGTCAATGGTCGTATGTTGAAACATTACTTTGATCCTACTTACTAATGTTACCATGTTCTTCACAGTACATATTATATCTTTTGTAATGTCATAGTGTTGATTGGACAGTAAGATCTTGGAGTTGAAGCCCAAAGAGAAGGCCCTAAACTTCAGAAGTATTACTGTCATACATATGCATAGAGCAGCAAGGAAAAGAAGATTGCAGAGCATAGTCAAAGTCATTTAGAGGCCACTAATCTACTGTTCTTGACTTTCCACTAGGAAAAGCCATCCCCAAATGGAGCCACTGTTATGCCCCTATACCAATAGGTGTCATATATCATGATTGACTTGGTTTAGCTTTGAACTATTTCATACCTTTACTTGTTGCAAAGGTTTTCCACATTTGTAAAAAATCAAAGAATTAAAAAATGTAAAGAGGGTATACCCTAAAAGAAAAATCAAAGGGTGAAAAGAATAAATAAGAGGTCAAAAAATGAAAGAAAATGAACCCCAACAAAAAGAAAAGACTAGGAAAGTGTGCAAGTCTAAATGCCACTACTTTTTTACTTTTCTATAATAAAAATTGTGTGCAGTTTGTCACCTATGCCATAATTCATGAATAGTCAAATAGTTTAAGCTTGACTAGTTCATATTTTCAATTTCATGTTGTAGAAATAGAGAATAAAGATCTGACCAGACAATTTAAATCTTGGGAGATAAGTAGATAGGTAGAGTGAATAAAATGAGCTCAACAGTTTAATCCAAGCCCTTGGCTGTAATAAGGTAGATTTAAATAGGTATCACTATGTAAAAGAAAAGAAGGTTTGAAAAGGGTTTGCCAGTCTAAGTGCACCCTAATAAAGAAGTGAAAATGCTAAGGTGAAGTAGGTAGGGTAAGTAGATGATGGGTGCAGAATAAATGTGTGGTGAATGATAAGTTTAAATGTGTAAATCTTTTACTTTCATCACTAGGCAAAGGCATGTATTACATGGAAAGGCACATCAAGCAAGAAAATTCAAAAATAATTAACTTCCCTACTCATTTCCCCTAAATATTCACTAATTTCCCAAGTACTAAAGGTAATTATCAAAGTTAGAGGGGCTTAGAGCATTTCTCTGAATTTTGGAGGGACCAGAGCCTCGCCCAATAATTTATAATGCCTAAGTACTTAAGCCCCTTCATCAATATTCAACCCCCCTTCATAAGTTATTCATTTCCCTAATAAAGTTTTTCCTAAGTAAAATTCTATTTTACTTAGGGAAAGATAAAACACTCTCCATATAAACCCACATATTCACTTATTCTAAGTTTTAAATGTGTATGATGAAAATATTTTAAACTTAGCACTTTACCATTCATTTTTATCATATTAACCACTAACGTTTATTATATAATTCCCCTATAAAACAAAAATACCCACTCCCGTATTATTATAAATATACAAAAACCCCAAATATTACATATCTCGCCCCGATGGTTAAATATATTCATAATAAAGTCCATAAACGAAATTAATTAACCAATCCATGGTTAATAAATAACTCGACCCCCGCCATGCTAAAACAAGGATTAATTAATCCCCATGATTAATTAATAACCTTTTAGACCAATCAAACTTCCCCCGATATGATTAACTCCTTTAATTATATTGGGCCCGCCCTCCGTTAACCTTTCACCACTTCACCTCCCCAACAACTATCCGATCAGATCCCACAGATCTGAAGGTCATAGCGCATATCACACGGGCCTCTACGATCATCATTTAGCGTGCAATGGTGAGTGGTTTTATGAATAGTACATATTCTGCGTGTCAAGCATCATATGGAATCATGCAGTCTCGCCCAAATACCACTTACCCCCCACTAGCAGTGCGATGAAATCTGCTTACTGCCTCCCACTAAAAACAAAACATCAAATTACCTTCCCACTGACGCCATCTGTCTAAATCCAAAACTCGCCAAAATCTTTGACTTTGCGTAAAAACAAAGTTAAGCAATTTTTCGTCCTTATTCTGAAAGCGCATGCATGCAACCTAAATGTTGAAGTAGACCAGCTCGCCACCCCAAAACTTGTAGTTCAACATCGCTCCAGTCCACCAATTGCACCCAGTGAACCTACATTCTGTTGCACGTCACTAAAAAACAAGTATTTACCAGTTCCATCCAGAAACCTTGTAGATACTTGATTTCCTTTGCAATTATTTTGAAAAAACCTAAAGTTCATTATAATTCGGTTGCTGAACTCAGAGTTGAAGACTCCCAGAACCCTCTGCTTTCATCAACTCCATTTGAAAACCCCATTTTCCTATCTGAAACCAGAAGAACTAGAATGGAAACCCCCGTGGCCCTCAGTATAGAACCTATCACTACCCCTCACCATGATTTGGATTATCTACCCTTAACAGATAAATATTTTCAAATAAAAGACCTTGCAACTCGAAGAAGATCCTTGAAAGTATTCTGTCAATACCGAGACAATTACCTGAATGGTTCCAATCCCATAGGACTTTGGGAATCAAATCTCCCAAGGTAATGCTCCCTTTTATGAATATTTTCCCTGACATTATACATCAATGTCACGCTAATTACAATCCCACCCTCAAATCAATAATGTCCCCCAATCAAACTGTTCTCTTCACAATTACTGCAGATTCAATCAATGAAATGCTTCAGTTTCAGCCCAGTCAAGACCTCACCTGCGTTTCTCTTGGAGAATTACTAGATAAATCATCTAAATTGTCCTAGTCTGAACTCAGTCACCTTTTCCAGACTTTTATGAATAAGCAACATCAACCTAAGGATCCTCCTCCTATTTGTCAACTTTCATCACACAGAAAGGTAAAAATATAGTTGATATGATAGTTGCAGTCATGGGTTTCAATACTAGTGAGTATGTGGATGAATTGACCCTAGTTTTAATGTCCATTTTTACCCCGAGTCAACCTCCTGCTATCCAATATAATTATGATGCTTTCATTGCGAGAAAATCCATGACCAGTTCATGAGGCTAGAAAATGAAAAGGTATTCAAGTATTCTACATTCGTATATCACCTTTTCCTTTACTATCAGTCTGACAAGTTCCCATTTTCTATAAATAAACTTGATACAAAGGGTAATCCTAGATCTGTCATTTTTTGGCCTCCATCTTCTACGATTCACTTGGTCCATATTCATACAATGAATTCATTGACTAGTTTGTCCACCCAGTGACCACCATGTTGACAGGAAGTTCTCCTCCTAGAATTAGTTATGAAATCAAAAGAATTCTTCAGCTCTCAAAGCAGTACAAGATAGGTGATTGGTACTTGTACCAGAATCATACAGAGATCATAATTTATGGTTGTGAACTCCCTCCATTCAAACTACCAAAGTATGTTCCTATGAGGTTGTTTTCCTTGGAATATTATAGGCAAATGTTAAACTCTAATCAGACCCATTTCACCAAGGCCAGGAAGAAAGCAAAAGTTTTTCTTGGAGATATGATCCTCAAGGTTTCATTTGTGATAGGAGAATGAAACATAAGCTTTCACCATATTTTAGCACAGAATCCCTGAAATAGAGCAATATGCAAATATGCATGAATGGAGGGAAGGAACTCTAGTTGAAATGGATAGTGATCAGGTTGATGTAGAGAATGTGATGAAAGACTTAGAAAAGAGACTTGACTTGGACTCTTGTGAACAGGTACCAATTGAAACTGCTCAAAAGCCAACACCAGAACCTAGTGTCTCTACAGTAGATACTTCTCAAAGGAATTCATAGGAAACTAGTACACCCCCAACAAAAAAACCATAGGAACAAGATCAGGGAACCAGTACTCCAGCAGCAGAACAACTAGAGATGTCAGAGCAGCCTGAAATATCTGAAGAACAGGCCCCACCACAGCCTCATCCAACTCAAGTTAATATGGGAGACCCCCTAGTTTTGTACACTCCTCCGAATGAGGAAAAGAGCTTAAAAATAGATAGGGAAGTAGCTACCCCTACCAGTGGTCCTTCAGACCAGCCTGCCGCTAATAGGCACTGGATAAATCCATATTCAGAGGAAGAGTTATTTGAGGAAACAACAAGGATTCTGAGAAAAGAAGGTGGAGATAGTCTACATACATCCTCAATAGGTTGGACACCTAGTTCACAAAGACAAGAGCTTGAATGACAACAGATTTTCGAAGTTGCATCTTTCAGGTCTTCATCTGAAAAAACCATAGACATCAAAGGAAAATTTAAGGAGATAAAGGCCAAAAATGAACAGCTGAAGGCTCAAGCCTACACTAAATACTTGAAGATGGCCCCTACTAATCAAACCATATTGATGTTAGCTTATGACATCAAAGGAGGGAAAATGCAGATGAGCTTTCTAAAGCCTAAATTACAGTAGCCCAAGTCAATTGTAGACTACCCCAAGACTGATTTTGAGGTCTTGGCCAAATATATACACCCCATAGATCAGATAGAACTACATAAGCAAGCAGAGGAGATGGTTTATTCTACACTGACAAGCAAAGCCATGATGGAACATAGGTTGGAGAATTCACTGACCAACGCTACTGCCCAATTGCAACTAGAAATGGCCTCCTCACAAGCGAAGGACAACAGAATCAAATCATTGGAAGATTTGATTATTGAATTGGGCCATAACCCAAAGGATATCAAAGTTGTAGAGGGCCTAATAGAGAAAAATAATGAAGATGTAGCTGCCCTGAGAAGGCGGTTGAAATTACCACCACTCATGCACCCATAGACTGCTGAAGTGATTGAAAAGAAGAATGAAGAGGAGCTTATGGACTTGGTCCTTAAGCTAAATGAGCAACTAAAATGGACAAAGTAAGACTTAGAGAAAACACTACAAAGCAAGCAGAGTGAGTCGACCTCTCAGAATCAAAATGTAGTGCCATTGTTTTCTACAGTAGTCCCCTCTACATTGGCAACTGCTCTAGCACCAAATATCCCTGTGGCAACAACTGAAACTATAGAAGTGACAGGTACAGGTACAACATAGGTAGGAACCTTAAGTCAGAGCATAGATGAGTTGATCAAGTCCATGGAGCAAATGAAGCTCCAGGTCACTAAACTGCAAAAGATAAAAGAGAAATTTATTACTTTAGAGGAAAAGTATTATGTGTCAAAATTCAATTTTGCTGAAGAGGTGAGAAAAAACAAAGGCTTGACTCAACAGATCAAAACACTAGAGAAAGATCTTACATTTGAAAAGCCTTTGACTAACATCAAAAAGATATTATGGACCAACATCATTGAATCAATCAATGATGTTTGGTCATCAATTCAAATTCTTTTTAAAAAAATAGACTTAGTGAAAGTCGGTCCTCAAGAGAATGAAAAAACCAAGGAAGAACTTGGAGGGAAGCCTGAAGAAGCCATTAGATTAATAAAATTTCTAAATATCAGAAACATGTATCAGTTGGAATAACTAAACATTGAAGATAGGACTAGAACCATCCTTGAAATAATGAAAGTATTGACCAAAAGGACTCTTGTGCAAAACCTGGAATGTAAATGTCAAAATATGCCAGAAGACAGACAAATTTATGGGGAAATTTGGCATCTTACAAAGTAAAGGACTTCCAAATCCTTTAGTCATCAATGATAAGTTAACAAGGCAGGACGATTATGTGAACAAATTATATCAGTATGCTAATAATCAAGCTAGTTCATCTGCACCCAAGGCATTGCCCAGAGGGAGAGTTCTCTATGACAGTTTGGAGACCTTTTTTATATTGAGCATGAAGTGAGGCACTTGTTTCCAGTGCAACCAAATGTTTCAAAATACACAGAAGAATATGAAATCTTCAGAAAAATGACAAGGACCAGAATAACAAAATATTATTGGTGGACTAACATGACAAATATTTTATGATTTACCATGGTAAAAAGTGAATAAAAATTGAAGTATTTACCATAGTCAATTTTGGTAAAAGAAGATAAATGATGATAAAACAGGTAAAGAGTATTAGTCATAGGTAAAAGAGTATCAGTGAAAAGTCAAAATCAATCAGCCAACATACAATTATGAGCAAGATAGCAAGATTCACATTCATAAGACTTGCCTCCAGCTCCTTCAACAAAAACAGGGACAACAACCAAGCAGTTCACATTCAGTTTCTACTTTCAAGACCATCCGTCTCTACATTCTTGTAAAAAATATTTAGTTTTCCTAGAATATATCTCTCTCAGTTAGGAGATATTTTGATATAAATTTTGTATAATTACTTCTTCATTCAAAGTATTGTGGATGGATTCTTAGACATTTCTGTAAGCACCTTATTTTGGAATAGAAGTGTTGTTGAACAACTATTGTATGGTTGGCTGGACAAAGTAATAAAGCAAAGGACTTTTACAGGATACCTATGTCAAACGAGAGACAAATAAGTATTCTATATCTTATGTTTTTACAGTTTTCTTATCTAAATATTCATATTTGTTTCACATCTGAATGTTAAACCAAAAAGTATATTTCAGAAAGAGTTTTACTGCATTCTGTTTTTAAAATTTTTTATATTCTTAATGTTTTCTTCCAAGCTATCATAGGTAGGGAATTCTTAATTTCTCCTTGCTTTTAGTTTATCATTGTGGCCATTTAACAAAGAATTTTTAATTGCTTTTTGTTAATGATGGCCCACTTTCCCTCATCTTGAACTTTGTTGAAGGATTCTTAATTTCCCTTCCTCCCTTTCAAGATATTTCACCCTTTCAAGTTATCATTTGTCTCTTGTTTGGCTATCTTGCCCTATGAAGCCCTCCTTCATTAAATCAAAATGATCCAGTTAAGCCATCTTTAGTTGACTCCATAGCCCAATGGGCTGAAATACCTTGTTTTACCCATCTGCTCTTGAATTTCACCACCAAATGAAATCAAAACCCCTCAATATTTCATAACTAGCCTAATATCCTATAAACAAAGCTAAATCATAAAGAGAGAGCCTTCTCTGAGTACAGATTTGCTATATTTTGTACTTAAAAGTTGGTTTTTGGTTACCTCAGACCCCTTTCCTTCTTCTAACAAATTCAAGGAAAATCTGAGTGATAACATAGTGGTGACTCCACTAGGGAAGAACAATTCCTCAGCCAAAACAAATCTTTAAGAAAATTTAAACCTTAATCTAAAATCATCTTAAAGAAATCATAGAAGTTGTTTTGATATCCTTGAAGAAAACCGAAAACAAAACCCAAAAATATGGCTTTAGAAAGGACTCGTTACACTAGAGCTAATCCTGATCCCAATCCACCATAAGTGTTTGAGAATCCCAATCTGATCCCCAGAATTCTTAGAAGACAAGAAAGTTATGTCTTCAGATCCTCATCCTGTCCTGTTAGGTGGATTTACCTCAAAGACCAACCCTTTGACAAATAATTTGAAACCTCTTTGTTTAGGACTTCATCCGATTCTGAATTAGTTGACCTAGTCCAAGACCCAGAGTTCATCTGAGAATTAGAGCTTCGAGTAGCCAATTTGTCAGTCGATAGATATTTGCAGAACTCACCACAATCTGATCTTACCACTGAAGGAACCCCTAATCCCTCTATAATCACTTCTGTTTCTACAAGCTCATCATCATTCCCTCATATCTCTCAACCTTAGATCACTCCACATTTGATCATCACCTCTAGCCTTCCATCCACAACTCAAACATCCACTATTATTCCAACCCCTAATTTTGTTTCATCATTACCAGAAGCAACGGTCAACAAATATACCCCCTTGGTATTACTAGGAAACCTAGGTGCCATGCCCCCAGACTACCAAAGTAAGATCACTAATTTTGATGGCACTGGTACCTATATAGCCCAGCAACACACCAAGAAGATGGTTGATTATTATGAAACATATGAAACAGATACTACTAATGTGAAAATGAGAATGTTTGTTCAAATTTTATCTGGAGAAGTTAGAAATTGGTTCATAGGTTTAGTAGCAAATAGTATAGACAGCTTAAGAACTCTAAAACCTAAAAAGAGGAACACAAGAAGCTGTGCAAGACTATTGCACTATATTCAACATTGTGTATAATTCCATCCGATTAGATCTTATACCTCCACCTAGTTTAGCCTTAATCAAATTACCAGATGGATTTGATTCTGATATGACTTTCTAGCTAAGAGAACGAGCCCCTCCTGTTTTGGAAGATATGTAAAGCATAGCAGTCAGTGTTGAAGCCAACCTGCTACCTAAAAGAGCCAAGGCTAGGAGTGAAAGGAGGATACCATTAAAGGAAGAAAGCTCACCCTTTGAACAAAAGCTAGATGCCTTAATTAAAGAAATGGATAGACTAGGAGATAGAGTGGAAACAATTGAAAGGAAATCCCCTTGGAATAGTCAGCAAACTAATACAGGGAGTAATCCTAATTTCAGGAAAAATCAAAACCTGAACATTGGAAAGAATGGACCTGACCAAAACATTAGACCCCCTTTCAAGGAGAGCTATGCAGAAGCTTCCCACTCTGAAGGCCAGAAGAAGATAATCAAATTAATTTGATGGGGCTTGGTAATGAAAGAGAAGTTTTCTTGACCTAAGAGGATCAAGCGGCCCACATACTTAAACAATTCCAAACTAAATTAAGGGAATCGTTCGACTTTAGAAAAGGATATGACATAGCCATCTTTGAGGTGAACAAGCAATACAATCTAAGAAGTAGGAGAATTGATGTCCCTGAAACAAACAACGAAAAAGTTCCAAATCAGCCCAAAAGAGGTAAGACAGTAACCACACCTATACATATTCTTTCTAGATCAAATACTAATCCTTCTAATCCCATAATTGAAGATGTCTCTGATAATCACTCCTCTTCTAAGGGAACTGTGGAAGAACCTCCAGAGGTTGATCTAGGAGAATCAACAAATCATGATTCTACTCCTGAAAAGGAGAAAAACATAGAAAACACTGAAAATAGAGAGAATACTGTTGTTCAAAATCCAAAGGCCCAAATAGAAAAACCCTTTAATCTGGAAACGGAAGTAGGTAAGCTAAAAATTGTTGTCCCATTATCTGAATTAGCTAAACATGATGCCTACTGAACTCAGATCAATAGATCATTGAAAATCACTAGAACTAAAGACTCAGTTAATCTTTTTGATGACCAAACCGAATTAATCTTTGGCCTAG
The DNA here is from genome assembly GCA_000404065.3 of Pinus taeda. Taxonomy (NCBI): domain Eukaryota; kingdom Viridiplantae; phylum Streptophyta; class Pinopsida; order Pinales; family Pinaceae; genus Pinus; species Pinus taeda. The sequence goes on from APFE031653208.1 coordinate 110,278, forward strand.
AAGTGAATGGAAAACCATTTGAAGGAGGAATTCCTCCCTTACATGTGAGTTTAAACATATATGATAAGATTCTTCACAATGCCATGTTTGACTCTGGGGCATCTCATAATTGAATGCCCAAGTCTGTAATGGAAAAGCTAGACCTAGACATCACTAGACCATACAAAGATTTGTTTTCTTTTGATTCTAGTCAGGTGAGATGTTTAGGACTGATAAAATACTTGTGTGTTTCATTGGTTCAATACCTTTCAGAAACAATTTTGATGGACATAGTGGTAGCAGATATACCACCCAAGTATGGCATGTTATTGTCCAGATCCTGGGGTGCTAAGCTTCGGGGATATGTTTATTTGGATATGTATTATGCTACTATATCGGTTTTTGGACAACTAAAGAAACTATACAAAGAAACATTGATGAAATACGTAGTAAGTAGTCAAGAAAGACCCCAAAATTTCCCCATCTACTTAGTACACTCTGATATGGATTTGTTCATCCTTTACAATGCAGAAACCAGTCCTTCCAATAATTTAGAGGTTGTAGCAGCAGAACCAAGAGAAATTGAAAATGAGAAATCAAGTGTTCATATTCAGGAAATATCAGATAACAAATAAAATCAAATGAAAATGAAAATCCAGATATCACACTCAAACAAGTTCCCACTACCCTAGACACCAATTATGAGCATGAAATCCTTTGGCATTTAGAATTTGATGGCTCAGTCAATAAACTAGGGGTAGGAGTAGAATTTTGGGTGTTCAATTTAGAAAATGATCATGTTGAACGCCATGCCTACAGATTAAATTTTAGATGCACCAATAATATGGCAGAATATGAGGCTCTATTGCTGGGTCTTAAACTTGTTAAAAGATTAGGAGCAATTAGGGTGTCTGTCATAGGAGATTCCGTATTAATAATTAAATAGATTAAAGGAAAATACTTAACTAGGGATCCTAGACTAGGATACTATAGGGGAATAGTCATAAAAATTCTCAACACTTTTTTGGAAACTCAGCTTCCAAATATCCCTAGAAAACACAACATGCAAGCCCACAGTCTGGCCATGTTTGCCAGCACCTGCAAATTACCATTTCAACCTAATCATCAGTTTACTGTTGAGATTAGGCACAGACCAGCCATCACTGGTAATCTGAAGAACTGGCAGATTTTTGATAGTGATGAGAAGATCAATAATTTTTTAACTTTAGATGAAGAGTTTTCTAATAGTAACATAGATGTTGACACAAGTATTAATTCTAATCAAATAAATGAGGTAGAAATTAACATTTCAGAAGAAAGTTCAATAAATATGCTTGATCCCACAAAAGTCACACAAAAAGAAGTTCAAGACCTAAAACAAATGGACCTAGATGAAATAATTGAAGAAGAAATAGAGGTTATCAACCTAAAGGATAATCATTTACCCAAAGGATTGACTCCTCTAGAAGATTTGTTTGACTCCAATGACATTCCCAAGAAATCTAAAATGGAGCCATTAAAAGCAGATATCGAAGTGATCCAGGTGGATATTGGTGGCCAGCTGCCAAGTCCATCTGGACCCCCACCATTTTTTCTCTTAGAATTTTCAGTTTCCTTAATTGTAGCACAACTTACCATTTTTAGCAGTTTTTCAGGTCCTGAACTTCCAAAGCTGTTTTGAGGCCCTAAACGACTTTTTTTTGGGAAATATGGGGGCAACATGGATCCATGGACCGATGTTTCCCTTACCAAAGTTGTAGTGCTCGGATAGATCTTTCTAACGAGCTATTGTACGCGTAAAACAGAGATCATATGCCAAAGTTACGGACTCGGGAAGTTGATGTACCAACTTACCCAAAACGAGGCCCACAATTTGGTGTTTCATCTTCTAGGGTTAGGTTTTGGGATGTGAAGGGTTTTCCATTGTTTCTCAACAATAAATAGGCCTTCGAGCCTCATTGTAACACAGTTCAGAGGCATGTAGCCACCACATCTCTTCTCAGAGATAAGCTACCATTGCCCTAGATGGTTTATTTCCATTACTGTTTGTAAGCATATTTCAGGATTTTACATTAATGGAATGAAGTATTATTTCCACTGCATATCTGTGTTTATGGTTATCTCTGTAATTTTTTGTGTTCCTATTTAAATATGGATCAGTGGTATTAGAGTGGTCTACTTTTTCTTTGTTTTTCTTTGTATGTCCCCAACGAGGTCGAGATATAAGGAGTTAGGGCTTGAACTAGTCGAATCTTTGCAAGACCAGCCTCTCAGATCCCGATGGCCTCCCATGGCAGATGAAAAGAAAGATGAGGGGGCAGGAGATCCTATCAAAATTTTTCTCGAAGAAGCCCTCGAGTGACAAAGGAACGCGATGATGGACAACTTTTCCCAGATCCGTCAACGGCTACCAAGAAGTGACTCATCGGTTTCCAGTGGTTACACTGGAAATGCCATGCCCTTTAAAGTGCAAGTTAATTTTGAAATCCCCATATTTGAGTGTCAGATAGATGCAGATGCTGTAGATAAATGGTTAATTATGATAGAGGGTTATTTTTCTGTTCATGAATTTTCGAGTCAAGAAAAGATTGTTTTCTCTCTTCTCAAAGAAGCCACCCATGTCAAGGACTAGTGGGAAACCTACTGCGAGCAGAAGGATGAAAACATTGGCTCACTATTTTCAGCCTCACCCACCTGGAATTCATTCTGGGATGCCATCAAGGAGCAGTACTACCCTGTCAGAAGCTATGAGGATCAATACATAAAGTGGACCACGCTATGGCAGGGAAGGGACCAAGACGTGCCAGAGTTCACTAATCTTTTCCATACCCTTCGCACAAAATTAGGTATCAAGGATCCAGAGCAGCATTTGATACTCAAATACCGCAGCTGCCTGCACAAGTAAATCTAGGAAGAAATAGAATTCCTGAACATCTCCTCGCTCAGCACAGCATACCAATATGCCATCAAGGTCGAGCAGAAGTTTAAACAGAAGAAGCGAGACTTTGGATCTATGATTCTGAAGCAAGGGAAAGGTGCCCTTAAACCACAGAACAAAGGACAAAGCCAAGGCGGGGTAGCCCAAGACAACCCGCCAAAGATGCAAGCAAAGAACAACACCGCGAAGCTGAAAAAGGACATGGGAAAATGGTGTGAGTTCCATAAGAGCTCCACCCACATCACAAGTGAGTGTCAAGCCAAGCAGTCACTGGTGGCTGAGCTAAAGGTTTCAGAATCAGATGCATGTTGCAACTCTGATTCAAAACCCGACAAGGGGAATGACAAAGGGAAGCAGATTATTGATGCGGAGCCCAACGCCACCGTTGCCACCATGAAGATACGGAAGGAGGAACCCGAAGATCCAGAGGAGGAGGAGCATCTCTTCCACTCCTGGATGTGGGTAAAGGGCTCTCCACTACAATTCATTGTCGATAGTGAGAGCCAAAAGAACCTCATTTTGGTAGAGGTCGTGAATATTTCGGCTTACCGAGCACAACACATCCACAACCATACACCATTGGGTGGCTTCACCAAGGACGGGATCTTCGCGTGAGCCAGCAGTGTCACCTTCCATACAACATCAAGCACTTCACGGATGAGGTATTGTGTGACATTGCTCCCCTTGAAGTTTGTGATGCATTATTAGGACAACCATACTTGTGGAAGCGACATGCTATGTATGAATCAAGGCCCTGTGTTGTTATTATTACATTGGGAAATAAGTTGTACAATATACCAGAGGTAGCACTGTCTACTGCCATCTCTTTGATTACTGCAAAACAATGCAGTAAGCTCATTTTCAAAACCAAGAATTTTTTTTTCCTGATGATACGCCCTTAAGAAAAGAAGAAGATGGTGGCAAAGACCTCCAGACAGGGCCCCTCCGCTTGACAATTACAGATGGACAAGGTCGTGGAGGAGTACGAGGACATCTTCACCTCCCCTGCAAGGGTTCCTCTACACTGTCAGGTCGAGCACTCCATCGATTTGACCCCAAGTGCGCCGCTACCCAATGGACCAATTTATCAGTGCTCTGTTCTAGAGAACGATGAAATCAAGAGGCAGATTTAGGAGCTGTTGCAGAAAAGGTCACATCCGTCTGAGCTCATTGCTTTGTGGGAGACAGATCATGTTGGTACAGAAGAAGGGTGGGACTTGGAGACTCTGTATTGACTATCAGGCAATGAACAAGATCATTGTCCATAATAGGTACCCCATCCCTCTGATTAATGACCTCCTGGACCAACTAAAGGGGGGAAAATATTTCAGCAAGATCGATCTGAAGTGAGGATATCACCAGGTACCAACCAAACCCTCTGATGTGTGGAAGATTAACTTCAAAGCCAAGGAGGGCCTTTTTGAATGGTTGGTTATGCCTTTCAGATTGACAAATGCTCCTGCAACCTTCATGAGGCTAATGGATGACATCTTGCAGTCATTCACCAACTCATTTGTAGTGGTATACTTGGATGACATTCTGATCTTCAACCAGAGTTGGGAAGAGCACCTCCACCACATCCGACAGGCTCTCCAAACACTGCGACAACACAAGCTATGTTCCAATTTGGAGAAATGCACTTTTGGCATGACCCAGGTTCAGTATCTGGGATACATTATTGATGAACAGGGGGTGCATGTGGATCCAGCCAAGATCCAAGTCATTCGGGATTGGCCATCTCCAACCACTCTGACAGAGCTCTGTAGCTTTCTCGGTCTTGCCAACTTCTACTGCAGGTTCGTGTTGGGGTTTTCTCATATCACTTGGCCCTTGAGTCAAGTCACCAAGGGAGGAGTGAAAGCAAAATTATTTTGGTTTGAATCTCAACAGAAGGCATTCATAGAGTTGAAAGATCACCTCTCCACAGTACCGGTGCTCACATTACTAGATTTACAACAACCATTTGAGGTCGAAAATTGACACATTGGTATCCTACAGTGAAGCTGAGTGCCAATTTTTCAAGGGTTCGAGAAGTAAGTATTTGAATTCATTAAAGCTCTAGATTAAGATGATGTTGTGTGAAAAAGGCATATTATGCATGCAAGTGGATTAATGTTTAAAGGGAGCAAGAATGGATCTACGTGGAGTAGAAAGAGATTAAGAATAGACTATGATAACTTCACTGAAGCTACTTACAGTCCATTATTGGGTGAATTAGAAAACGAAGAAGAAAGGAGAAAAACCAGTATGCCTAGAGGTGCATCACAGTTGTATAATAAAGGAACTTCTGGGATTCCCCATTAGACCACTCCACTTTCACCTTCACCCCCACCTCATTTACCTACATCTCCACCTCCACTTCCACCTTCACCCACACCTCATACACCTACACCTCCACCTCCACCTCCACCTCCACTTCCCCCATTTAATATGGCTAACGTAGTAAAGATTCTCATTTTTAAGGGTCAGGTATCAGAGGATCTTGAGAAATTTTGGTTTGTCACAGAAGCTCTATGGAAAGTGCAATAGATCAATGATGAATATATGAAGAAAGCTCAACATGTCACACCACTGCATGACACAATGATGTCATGATATATCAAGTGTAGGACACCAAACCCAACTGCTTTGCTAGCTGAGATGAAGAAAGCACTGAATGTAGAGTTCAAGAACCCAAAGTCACAGTCGTAGTGCATTACGGAGATAAAAGAGATTAATAAAGTAGTCAATGAAACTTCCTGGGAATTAGATCAGAGATTAAAATGTTTTGTTGGGATAGGGTCCCTAGGGTCAATTTGGGGCTAGTTTAACCAATTTTTGAGAAGAATTTTGTAAAGAATGTGTTAATACTCAGGTTGTTCCCTTTGACTCCTAAGGGAATACGGCCGAGGTAACCACAAACCAAGCTTTGGACTGCAGGTCCTAGCCTACCAGCAGTCAGAGAGGGCTCTCTCTTTGGGATTTAGCTTTGTTTAAGGGATGATTTTAGGCTAGATATGATGCACATGGGTTTTAATTTAGTTTGGTGGGATGGTTGATTTATTCAGGCAGAGCTGGCATGCAAAGTGTAAGAAGTTCAAACCATTGGGCATGGAGTTCATGAATGGAAACTGATGGATGTGCTTTCTTTGGTAGAAGAGGGGAATATGGAGCAGGATAGCTACACATGGCACAATTATTAATGTTGGAACAAGGATGAAATGGAGGTCAGGGGATGAGAGGCAATTAAGGATCTCTCATCCAGCCAAAGAGGGAAAGTGGATGAAGGCTAAATAGGAGCAATGAAGAGTTTCCTAGACAACGTTCATATGTGAAGGAAATATCTTGAACATGTTCAATTAAGTGTGCATGTTCATCACTAATTCAGAGGAAAACATAGAAAAGTTACAAGAATTGAGCACAGAGGGCATGAAAACCAGTTCTGATCTATTTGTTCTTCCTGCAACTTAGATTATGATATATAGATGGTACATATACATATAAACTGATAAACATAGGGAGGAAAGACTTATTGAACCGTGAGCAAGCACGAGAATTCCATACCAAGCTCTTTAGCCATTAAAAGCACAAAAACAGTTCATAATCCAAACATTCCAACAATCTTTGATCATAGAAGTTCTCAGGCTTACAACGCAAGTCTAGAATGACTCAATCAACTAACCAACCCTTATTACATTGTTTAAGCTGTATTTATAGGCAAAATATCTACAAAAATAGATCTAATAGAAGATATGAGGAAATAACTACAGTTAACCTAACTTCTCTTGCAAGTAATGTAAAAAATATCTATCTAATGTTGCGCTGGGGGCAGCTACTTCAAAAAATGAGGCTATGTGGCGTCCTTTGGTAGCTCTACTGTCCAATCTGCAATCACTGTGCCTTCAATCTCTTATCTGCACCTCTTAGTTGGTTCTACTGCTCTTAGGTGGCTATGATTCTTATTAAATCTTATATGACTCAGCTTTAATGGCCTTTAACTCTGTTTTGATACTCTTTAACTGGTCAATTCGCTCCTTTCTGTTTCTTTCGGGCAAAAATAACTACTGCAAACCATGCGCTAGACTGAGGCTTTCCATTTTGGCCATTTTTTCGTGTTTTTTTTTTGGCGCTGACGTCAGCATGACATCAGCGGTGGGACCTAGTACGGCGGATGACGTCAGCAGGGTGACGTGGCGGGGTGACGTCACACAGGGGAAGGCGGTTTCCGGTTTCATGGCGCACCGTTTTTATGCACAGGTGGTTTGGGAGGAGGGGGCTCCGCCACAGTCTAGAGGGTGACGCGTGGCGGGAGTACGATGGGAAAACCGCCCATCTCCCAGACGCTAACCATCGACAGGTTTAGAGGGGAAAAGACCGCCCACCGTAGATCTAGGGCGCGGGCAATAGGACGGATGGCGGAACAGAGAAGGCGGTGGAAGGATAAGGGACGGGGCCCGCGGTGCCTTTATTAGTTATTTAATTTCGGCGGGGGGGGGGGGGGG
>APFE031653208.1:117695-128057 GCA_000404065.3 Pinus taeda
ACTTTAGGAAAGTGGGTTTACGGGATTATGAGCGAGTGGATCAAAATATTTAAATGGGGGACTTTAGGATAAGGGCGGAACATGGGTCTTGTAAGGTTAGGGTTGAGGGGGAATGGTTGTTAGTGTGACCAGATGTCAGAATAACTCCAGTTAGGAGGCGGATGGGTTAGTAGGAGCCCCAGATGGACTACTGCCTCCCGGACTTAGAAGAATATGGCTATAGTGCCAAGAAAGGGTTACTTAATATTTTTGGGATTCTATATATTTTTCGCATAGTAGGGGATAGGGAAATGATTTAGGGAGATAAATAATAAAGTTAGGAGTTAATATGAATCCGTGACGTGAAGTGTAGGGGAAATGTTAAGCTTTGTGAACTAAAAATTAGTTTATAGGGGGCGAATGAACTGCGGAGAAATGACTTTTGCACAAAAAATGTGACTTCTCTTGACTGAAGAAAGTCAAATCTTGACTTGGCTTTTCACCAAAATTGAGTGATAACAGGACTGGTTGGGCAAATCCCAAGGTCCTCAAGGGGATGTTAGTGAGTGATTTGGGAAATAAGAAGAAGGGGTAGTTAGAGATGCCTTGCTTGATCTGATCAAAATGAAAAAGTGCCTCAAAACTGTGATCTGGATAAATATAACACTTGAAAACATGAAATGGATCACATAGCTTGATTTCTGCAACCAGAAAACTACTTACAAAGCCTACTTTACCTAGCATTTTTTCTTCTTTTGGTTTGGGTACACTTGAACTAGCAAACCCAACTTTTCAACTTTTTCTTTTTTATTGTCCTCCTATCTACATCTATACTTATTTCATCCAGGGGCTCACATTAGGCTGTTGAGCACCCTTGCTTCTCTACCTATCTAGAATCTGCCAAGATTAAGCTGTTTGGAAAGATAATGATTCTCTATATTCTACAACAGGAAATTGAAACCTAGGGAGACCAAGATTAAGCTGTTTGGACCTCCCTTTAACTGAAAATTCTTCAAAAATGGAATAACTCATCAAAATTGGAATACAACATAGGCACTTAGACTAGCACACTCTCATGGACACATCTTTGGCCTCAGTAGCAAATATGGAACATTGCAGCATGCAAAGTATGACATATTTGGTATGTAGAAATGTCGATCATGAAAGATGAATACCTGCTATGAGCAGGAGGCTAACAGAATGTAAAGTCTCTGTGAAATGTGGAAGCAGAGCGTGCAACTAAGTAGGAGTGAAAAGGGCTATAGCTCCTTGTTTGGGTAATTGATAGGTTGGTTTTGAAACTCACCCATAGGCCGCGGGCCATGGTATTGTAAGCAAAAATGCTATATATATTTGAGTCCTACCGAGTATAGAGATAATAAGTAATATAGAAATTATTGTTTCAGGCAAGTGCTAAGGTATGAAAACTCTGTTTCTTGTACTTAGGCAAAAGGGGAAGGCCCATGCAACTGAGTGTGCGGAGACCTTTGCAAGTTTGCAACTGAGTGTGCGGGTTCCTGAAACTGGGTGCGCAGGGTGGAAGAGTCTGTAAATTGAACACTGAACCTAATAAACACTGATTTTAGAACGAATATCTTTTCTCTGTGTCTTATTGCTATTTATTTTCAAGTTATTCATTATGGCTTAATGATATTTTTTGTGAAATAAAGTGTTATTTCCACATGAATCTATTGAATCTTAAATATATATGCATGAACTAAGTGATAATATGTTTCATGAAGGTAATGGTTGAATCTATTATGACTTCTATGAATTGGGTAGATTTGCACGAGGGTAGATCTAGGGTTAATATTTGCTGCATGAAAGTTATTGATCTGCTTCTTTTAGGTCTGTAAAGTATGGTCGTAGACCTTCACGAAGGTTTAAGAGTCATTTTGTTAGAGTTGTAGTAGTAGATCATAGAAATATACATATTTTCATGAAGGGAGATTTGATTTAAAAGGGCTTTAGATTACTTATCACATGGTCTCTGGATGTAAAACCTAGTTCTAACATCCCCAAATATTGCTTTGGGTTAGACAATAGCCTGCATTATGCAAGTTGTTGCCGAAAGGGCCAACAATTAGGGTTTTGTTGGTTGGCACAAACAACTTTGAACCTGAGTGAGGCCCCCTTAAGCCAACAAATGGTTTTGTTGCTAGGACCATGATCTATCTAAGATATGTGTGATAAATGGTTTCCTACAAAGAAAGAGATTGGAAAATGGATTGACCGACACATGCATGCATTTGCGGCTCAAGAAAACAGGAGCCCTAAATTATCCAGGCATCACTGGTTGCAGAGATTTTTGTACACAGATGAAACCAACACGTTCTTATGTTTCTTCCCTGATGAACTACATGAGTTGTTATTTAAATTGGCTGATAGTCAAGGGATGTGGAGGCTTGATGACCCTATAGCATGGACTCCTAAACTGGTGCGGTGTTTGGAGGCATCAGAAAGTAACATCGCCTGGGCTGTGGATCATTGGATTTATTGTATGCTAGGAGATTTTGTGACTTATTTTGCGATTGATAGAAATATCTTCTATAGTGAAGCAGAAAAAAGGCTCTTTAAGGGACCACAAGGTAAGTATTTGAAGCCATTAAAGACTTGGATTATAATGTTGTTATGTGAAAAGAGGGTTATGTAGTTACCTTGATGTTTGGGCTACACGAAGTGGGAGATTCTTTAGAAGAAACAAAGGATCAAGATCAAAATCTAGTCCCCTCATTAAACCCCCTTCAAGTGATGATGAAGGGACAGTGCTAACTGCGCCATGAAGTGAAGTTCAGTTAATTATGTAGGGTATCCCGAGGATACCTCATCCATCCACTCCACCTCCACCTCATACACCTACGTCTTCACCCCTCCACCTCCACTACCACCATTCAACATGGTGAATGCGAAAGATGCTGATTTTTAAAGGAGGAGGGAGTGAAGATTCCGAACAGTTTTGGTTTGTCGCAAGAGTTGTATGGATGACACAGAAGATTACAAATGATAGCATAAAGAAAGTGTTGTATCTCTGAGATGATAATGGTCAGCTATCATGCCAGAGCATCTAAGATAATTGTTTTGGGGGTTTTGTTTTAATTTGGAGGACCAACGAATGAAAAAGATGTAACACTAATATGCCTAACCTTTTGAATAATATTAATATCAAATCAAAGGGCTGCTATAAAATTTCACACAGTGATATAGCTTGTGTGGTGGTGAGAAGAAACAAAGAAATGATATGTTAATCATAGTTTTTAGACTTAAAATTAAATAATCATAAGTATGAAAACCTTTAAACTACGTTTAGAAGGTTTAAGATAATATGCTTAAGCTTACAAAATATGCTGATGATTTATTGATTTAGAGGGAATTAATTAAACAGATAGTCCATTAATTCATTCTCTTTATAGATTGTCACATCAAAATCTTATAGGAATAGATTGAAACCAAATTATTCATACCTAGTTATCTCTATAGGAAATAATAATATGAACAAAAACATAATGAGTAACATTGGAAAAACTTACAAGAAACACAAACTTTGTAAAACCGAATTCAAAATCCTTTGCTTTGTATTAATGATCCAAAAAATTCAAGTACATCAAATGCTTAGAAATGCTTCATCAAGGGTGCAACCCATAATAACTCATGAAGAGAATTATTTATACAACAGTAGAACTAAGAAAATATCCTAAACTATTTTTACAAAAATAGATTATTATAAAATCAAAATAAAGACTACTAGTTGATTTGGCAATATTTTGATGCTGAGCTTTTAGTGACTATTGCTGAAAAAAACTGAAAATTATTGAAGCTGGTTGACTGTTCCTCCAAAAGTCGAATGCTATTCAATTTTCACGCTAGATGTCATATTTTATTATGACCTTTCATCTGATACATTTTGACTTTGCTGACCTGTCAATATCCTTTATTGTGCTTTTTACTTTTACTGTACATTTCAAATTTTTACTATGTATTTCAATAGTAAATCGTTTAGTTTTTTCCATGTCTCACCATCTAATAGTTGGATATTGATCATCTTTCTTTATATTTCATATGTTTGTCCTTTAACTATATTTCTTTATCTACCTCCTCTGTTTTAACATTTACTATGTAAATTGTTTCTTTCTACTCTGTCTCTAGTTTAAACTTGATTTTCTATTTGTACGCAAAAATTCTGCTAAATGGAGCCTTTGAATAGATTTATTGAGTATTTTGGAGTAAACAGGTTTTGGAGCTAGTATCAAAACTGTTTATCCAAGCTTCTAGCCTTCTAATCACCTGCAAAATAAAACATTTATTAATAAAAAAATAGGTTAGTAGGGAGGTGATAATGGTTTCAGGGAATAGGAAAGTTTGTGGACAGAGTCCTCGTAGTGTTTTGAAGGTAATACGAGGTTGAATTGGGTTGCAGAGGTTTAGGGTGGCACAGGAAGGCTTAGGCACGCTTCACTGTGCAAATGGGTGAAAACGGCAAAATGAGTGAAAATGAGGGTCTTCAGTGTTTTAATAAGTAACGTTTAAATTTTGGCACAAAAATAGATAAATGAACAGTGGATGGTTTCAGCCTATGCGAGGAGGCGGTATTAAGGTTCATCGCACTGCTTTTTGCACTTGGGTGGTTTTTTCATGAGAGCACGCGAGTTCACTCGGTGCTGCCACGTACCCAAAAGGGGCCCGAGCCAAACCACAAATCTCACGTGCTCTCGAGCTTTTAACTATCGGACATTGGGAGTGTGCGATATGGATGTGGGTCGTTAGATCTAGGGGTGAAAGATCTAACGAATATCACATGGTGAAGTTGCACAAAGGGTAATTGGGCAGAGATTAGAGGGCCCTGGAGGGATAATTACACTTAACTGTAATTAATTATTGAACAAGGCGGAGTTAAAAGTATGAGTGGATTTTAAGATAGTGGGACTAGGATTAAAAGGTAGCTGGGTTTGTTAACCACACCAAGGGTGGTGGGTTAAAAGGTTTTATATCGGTAAAATGTGATTTTTCGGAGTTAAGTTAAGATAAAGATGGGGGAGACAAAACTTAGGATAGATGGTTTTTATGGGTTGAAATGGTTTTGTTGGGAAAAACATGAATGGTGAAGTTTAATTAAGTAAATCGGAGGAGGGAATAAAAGTTAGGATAAGGGGCTTTATGGGTTTTTAGGGAAATTACAAGGGGAAAGTGATTTTTTCAATGGGGAAAGGGTTTCACATTAGGGAAAAGGGGTTTTGGGTAGGGAAATGACCTTTAGAGGGTAATTTCCTAGGAAAATGTGTGAAACCAAAAGGCAAGGGTGAAAATGAAGGGAAGAGGGTATTTTCATAAGAAATGATGAGATAATGGGAATTAGTAAGTATGTAGTGGGGGATGAAATGAAATGAGGGGAAATTGATTAAATCAGCTTATGAACATCCTTTCACTTTAATAACTACTCCTGCACATTGAAACATTAGATTAAGTATGATAAATGTGCTTATGCTTCACCAACCTTGTACTTATGCAACCTTTCTTCTACCTACCCTTTAATTACCCTAACATTTTTCTTCACTTAGTTGGGTAAATTTAAGCTAGCAGCCCAATATTTCTTGTCATGAATAATCTACCTCTATACCTTATTCTCTCCATTGGCTCAGATTAAATTGTCAAGCCAATTTTATTTTCTACCTATGACAATCAATTTAAAACAAACCCAATTATGATTAAACTTTATAATTGGAATAAATAAACTAGTGTGGCATATAAACAAGCTACACACAACTATTATTTTCAAAAATGAATTAGAGTAAAAGTAGTGGCATTTAGATTTGTAACACTTTAAGAGTTTATTACTTTTTTCTCTTCTCTCTAACCTAACATTTTATTTTTGCCTTCATTTTCTAGGGCATATATTCTAAAATTTTCTTTGATATGGACATATTTATCAAAATATTTCCTAAAATTTTTATTCAGTATTCTTTTTGTTCATATCCTAGCTTAACATTTTTTGGACTAATTTATTTTAACTTACCAAAACCAAAAAATGCTACAAAATTGTCTCCATATGGGGACTTCTTTCTCCTGTAGAATGTAGAGAACTTGCAGATCCATGTTCCTTCTCCTCGGGCTATGGAGTCTTTTGTTGTAAAATATCACATTGACAGCTTGAAAAGTAAAAGAAACCTAAGTTTTTACAATTGTAGTAATGAAATATACTTCAAATTCTTAGTACTGAATGTAATGTTTGAGAAACCTTCCATTTACAAGGTAAATGGAATATAACCGCTCAAGATTTTGTAGCACAAAAATGTTGTTTCACGTTACTTCAGCAATTGCTAAAGGTCCAAACCATAGGTTGTCAAACTTACCATGTTTTCCCTTTTCTTCTCTCCTAGAATCCCATCTTAGAACTAGATCGCCTTCCTTGAAGTCCCTTTCCCTGGCTCTTCTATCAAATGGGCTCTTCATCTTATTCTGATACTTTTTCAATTTGTATTTAAATTCATCTCTATTTTCATTTAATTCAATAATTTGATTTATTCTCCTTGAAAAATCATCAGGTTCATCTATTGAATCTTGCAGGAATTTTAAAACAGGGAAGGCCAAATTGGTAGGTAAGCTTGCATCTTTCCCATAAACTAACTATAAAGGAAATTTTCTAGTAGATCTCTTTGGAGTAATTCTATTTTCCCTTACTGCATAAATTAAATGAGATTCCCAACTCTTTTTATGATCTGCTAGAGTCTTTTTGATTACCTTACCAAACTTTTATTGGAGGATTCTGCAAGGCCATTACCTTATGGGTAATATGGAGTTGAATGATCTAACAAAATATGATATTTGTGGAAAAACTCAATCATTTTAACACTAGAAAAAATTGTTGCATTATCAGTGACAATTTGAGTTAGGCAACCAAATCTAGATAAGATGTTCTCTTCAATAAATTTGATTACTATGGAATCAATAACATTTCTCACTGGAATTTGCTTCCACCCATTTAGTGAAGTAGTATGTTGCAGTAAGGATCCATTTATGCTGATTACTTGAAGTGGAATGAATCTCACCACAAAATCTAATCCCCATTAGAGAAAAGGTTCTAAGACTATTGATTCTTTCAGTTTCTGATTCTGTTAAACACAATAGCAAAATATTTAGTGGGTCTTTCCAGTACAAATTTGCATTTATGATACAATACTTGACTTCTTTTAGTTTGAGATTTTTACATTGGATTTTGGAGAATGATGTTGGACATTCAAAATGTATCAAGAAATTTACAATGTCTTGGTACCAATCTGACAACAGAAATTTGTCATCAATGTATAAAGGGGGAATGTGATTTGAAGGTAAAGGTTCTTGTGGATTCTTTTCTTCATGATGAAGGGAAGGTTCTTGTGGATTCTCCCCTTTTGTGAGGACAAAAGGTTCTTGTGTATTCTTCTTATCTGAAGTTTGAGAAGGTTCTCGTGGATTCTTCCCATCTGAAGTTTGAGAAGGTTCTTGTGGATTCTTCCCTTGTATATCTAAAAAGGAATTGATTCTGAGCACTTTACAGTTGGATTTATCTAGAAGCTTAGCTAATCCTTGGCCTTTTACTATCTTTGTAGTTTTGATAGTTAGATCAAACTCTAGTATTTGAGTGATACATCTACCTCTCTTTCCATCAGTGTCTCGTTGAGTTAAAATGATTTTCAGAACACTTTTAGGAACATAAGCAGTAATAGGAGAATGTAGGACATACATCCTGAATGATTTTAGGGCTTGAATAAGGGCATAGGATTGCTTCTCAATTATGTCATACTTAAGCTTAGCAACTCTCATAACCTTACTGAAAAAGGCTATGGGTTGGTCATGGGAATCTTCATTCTTTTGTAGTAGAACAATAGAAAGGGTTGTTTCTGAGGCAAAGGAAAAGATACTGAATGGTTTAGTGTAATCAAGGTTGGCCAAGGTGGGAGATTCAAAGATAGATTTCTTGATCTGATAAAATGCATTATTGAAAAAGACAGTCCATTTAACTTCATGATCATTTTGGAGCATGTTAGTTATATCTTTTACAATCTCAACATAACTTGGGATGAATCTCCTTAAAAATTTAATCTTGCCTATAAAAGCTTGAATCTCCTTCTTGTTTCTAGGTAAGGTCAATGTTTTAATGGAATACACAAGCTTGGGATCAATCACTACTCCATTTTCTGAAAGTATATGGCACAACAATTTTATTTCTTTGATAACAAACATATACTTTTTAGGATTCAATGATATGCCAAATTTTCCACACCTATGTCATGAAACCAGCTCACAAAAATATAGAAAAGATAGATCAACGCCTTAGAATTCAACCTTTTCGAGGGGGAAACCTCCTTTATATTACATAAATGAACAATTCTTGGATGATACAAATGACAAAACCTCCTTTCTATATATAGGAGTCACAATATAACCCAGCCGACCTAATAATAATAATATAAAGCCACAAAAATAATAATAGAGGGTTTCTATTGGGTCTAGTAATAACAATATGGGGACAATAGGGGCACAACAATATTAATAAGGGATACAACTACAATAGTAATGGGGTAATCACTAGTATTATAGGGATCTAACATGCCCCTATCCTTCAAAAAAATTGTTGTCCTCAACGCTTCAGTAGTTTTGGATGCTTCTATATAAAATTCTCATCCTCCCATGTGGAATCTTCAGTGGATAAGTTCTTCCACTTGATGAGATACTCTGAAATTGATTGATTTCGTAGCTGTCGAGTTCTTGTGTCTATGACTGCTTTCGGTTCCAATATAATTTTCCCTTCCTCGTCAAGTTCTAGCAATATTGTTTGAACTAGGAGTAGGTCGCCTATAACCTAATTCAAACATGAAACATGGAAAAATGAGTTCACTCGAGAAGCTGCAGGAAACTCCAATTTGTATGCCATAGTACCAATCTTTTGCAGCACCTTGTACGGACCATAATACTTTGGTGATAATTTATTGTCCTTCTTAGCTTTCTTCAGGGACATTTGTTTATATGGTTGTAGCCGTAGGAATACCCAATCACCTACATCAAAACTTCTTTCGCTGCGATGTTGATCTGCCTGTTGTTTCATTCTATTATGTGCCAACACGAGGTTAACCTTTAAGAGTTGGAGGACTTGTTGTTGATGTTTGATGTGATGTTTCATTGCTTGAACCTTAGAATTTTCTCTTAAATATGATGTGATGGATGGTGGTTGATATCCATAAAGTGCCATAAGTGGGGTCATTTTTGTTGCTGTATGGAAGGATGTGTTATACCACCATTTAGCCAGAGGCAACCATTTGACCCATTGTGTCTGTTTATCAGATACAAAGCAACGAAGATATCCTTCCAAACATTTGTTTCCTATCTCAGTTTTCCCATTAGATTGAGGATGATAAGATGAGCTATGAGCTAACTGAGTACCAAGACAAGAAAATAATTCTGTCCAAAAATTTCCAGTGAAAATGGGATCTCTGTCACTTACAATAATCTTTGGGTTTCCATGTAGCTTTTGAATTGTTTCCATAAATGCAGTAGAAACTGTACTAGCTTTATATGGATGTGATAATGCACAAAAGTGTGCATACTTGGTAAGTCTGTCAACTACCACCATGATGACACTCTTTCCCTCAGACTTGGGTAAACCTGTGATAAAATCCATTGAAACCTCCTCCCAATGTTGGCTTGGAATGGATAAAGGTTGTAATAGACCTGGTGTGTTAATTGTTTCAACTTTATTTTGTTGGCAAACCAAACATTCGGCCACAAACTTTTGAATATCCGATTTAAGGCCATCCCAAAAACATTCCTTCTTAACCCTGTGGTAAGTTTTTAAAAATCTTGAGTGCCCTCCTAAGGGAGAAGTGTGCAATTCCATGAGAATCTTTTGTTTGAGTTGGGAATTCTTACAGAGGTATAAGTGATCTTTGTACCATAACGAATCATTTTGCTAGCTAAATGTATCAAATGTACTAGAATCTTGTTGTAAATTTCGAATAAGTGCCCACACTTCTTCATAATTCTTCCATTCCTCCCTTGCTTCGTTTATCCAATCTAGTTGGATAATAGAAATAACGCACAACAATGCTTCCACATCCTCATCCTTTCTTGAGAGTGCATCTGCCACCACATTTTGCTTCCCTTTTTTGTAGATGATTTCAAAGTCATAACCCAACATCTTTGTGACCCACTTGTTGCTCTTCAGAGGATAATCTTTGTTCTAAAAAGTATTTAAGGCTATCATGATCCGTTTTTACCTTGAAGTGTCTTCCCATTAGGTAGGGTCGCCATTTCTTAAGTGCATGGAGTATTGCCAACATTTCCTTCTCATAATAGCTTTGTGTAAAAAATTTCCCTTGATTGGACAACTTTCAAAAGCAATGGGTCTTTCATCTT
>APFE031653208.1:129928-144078 GCA_000404065.3 Pinus taeda
TCCTTCTATCTTGATGGTTTGAGGAGTGGTAATTCCCACCAATGCATTACAAGATATGGTCAGATTCATTTTTTCTTCGTCTAGGCTTTGTTCCTGGAGTATATCCTCTTATTTTAACCTTTCTTGCTCCTTTTCTTCTTCCTCTTCACAATCTATGTAGAAAAATTTCTTCTCAGCACACTTATGACCTTTAGTGTATTTGCTATCACAACTGTAACAAAGCCCTTTTTCTCTTTTTTCTTCCAATTGTTGTGGTGTCAACCTTATAGGTTGTGGAAGACTAGGGGCAACAACACTTCCATCTTTATAGTTGTGAGTGTATGCTTCCTGGTTGCCATAATTTTGCTTTCCATTTTTCTTGCTAAGCTGAATGCCTTCTCTAATGAATCAGGTTCCCAAAGGCGAACATCATGTTGGATATTATCCTTTAAAGACCCTATGAACACATCAATCCTATGCTCCTCTAGAATATCTTTTACCCTTATGTTCATTTTTTGGAACTCCTCAATGTGCTCCATTATTGAACCCTTTTGTTTGAGACTTATCAATTAGCTAAAAAAAGTGTTGTTTTTGTATCCTCATAATGTGCTATCAATTCTTCCCTAAAAATTGCCCAAGTGATAAATTGTTTACGAGAGCAAAGCCATTGATACCATACAAACTGATTTGGTTCCAAATATAAAGTTGCAATACGTACTTTTTGTGTGTTTTTGCACATTATTGAGATCGAAAAATTGCTCCATCTGTAATATCCATGTTGCGGGATCCTTGCCATCAAACTTCCTCATATCGATTTTTGGAATATGTTGGGTCTTTGATCCAAAATTAGTGTCTATGATCATGATTAACATTTCTTTTTTTCTCATCATGAGTTTCCTTTACTACCCTTTCACCATTAGTAAGCATTTCTTGTAGAAAATTTGTCAAATCTATCTTCAAAATTGTCTTCAAATCTTCCATGCTTGTCTCTAAACAATCTATCTTAGCTTCTACACCTTTCCTTAAACCATCCATATTAACTTCTACATCTTTCTTTAAAGCATCCATCTTAGATTCTGTTGCTTTTTGTGCAAATGACACTTGTTGCACTTCGTCTCGTAATTTTGATATATCATGTTGCATTTCTTCCTCTTCTTCATGAGTCATGCTAGAGCTTTCAGGTTGCCTACTAGGTTTTTGAATTTTCTTTACTCGGGGCATCAATTACTGATAATAATGCTTTACTATGCCCCTTGAATTCCTTCAAACTAATTTTTCAAACCAAGCTTATGAAAAAATTAAAAAAAAAGAACTACACACCTTTTTTCACTTTCTAGGTGCTTGATATTGAATCTGATGTATCTCTGTAATTTTTGATCATCTAGTTCTGAAATTACAACCTGCGATAGCCCTCTATTTCCTCTTTCCAATTTCACCAGTCTGATCCAAATTGGATTCTCCAGGGAAGAGTTATGCCAAATCTCCCACAGTGACCTGATTATAGACTAGTTTAGTAGAGCGAACTTGTACAACGTGCCACGAGTCACTTTTTCAACCTTTATCTTTGAAAAATATATACAAGAAACTACAGTCTATCTTCTTTCTATACCTTTTTACAAAATTTGAATCCGTTGCTCAGAGTGAAAGTTATGACGATTTTCCCCAGGTCACCTATTTGGAATGTAATTCAGGAGTTTGCACAAAGACCAATTTCCTCAGATCATATCTCCACAAATATAGTGCGAAAAGATTTGAAATTTGGACCCAAATTTCAGTGTGATTTCATCTCAAATGGGTCTTTTTTTTCTAGCTTCTAAAATTTCACAGAAGAAATGTTATAGCAAAAATGCCACAATGTCCTATTTGGAGCAGTGAAACCCTGGAATCCAAAGCTCTGATACCAAATGTTATGAAACTAGCTCACAAAAAGATAGAAAAGATAGATCAATGCCTTAGAATTCTGCCTCTTCGAGGGGGGAACCTCCTTTACATTACATAAATGAACAATTCCTGGATGATACAAATGGAAAAAACTCCTTTCTATATATAGGAGTCTAAGGAGTCACAATATAACCCAGCTGACCTAACAATAATAATATAAAGCCACAAAAATAACAATAGAGGGTTTCTATGGGGCGCAATAATAACAATATGGGACAATAGGGGCACAACAATATTAATAAGGGATACAACTACAATAGTAATGGGGTAATCACTAGTATTATAGGGACCTAACAACCTGTCAAAAACCTTCATCAAGTTCTTTAGATGTTTCTGATCAGATTTATATAAAATTGTTATGTCATCAAGATAAATGAACACAAATTTATTTACTTCACCCACAAAAGCTACATCCATAGCTCTCTGAAATGTTGCTCCAGCATTGGATAAGCCAAATGGCATTCTAGCATACATGAATGTACCCAAGGGTGTAGTAAAGGTTGTCTTCTCTCTGTCTGCTGCATCAACATTTACCTGATTATAGCTTGAAAAACCATCAAGTATAGAAAATCTTTGTTCTCTTCAAACCATTTGAAGTAACTAATCCATTTTGGGTAAAGGATAGTTATCCTTTAATGATGCTTTGTTCAAATTTTTAAAGTCCACACAACGTCTAATTTCTCCATTGTTCTTTCTAAAAGGAACTAAATTTTCAACCCAATTAGAATATCTAAGAGTGAGAATGATCTGGGCATCTAGTATTTTTTTAATTTCCTTTTCTACTATTGGTAGAAGAGCTGGATTGATCCTCCTAAGTTTCTATTAATAAGAAACTGCTTCTGGCTTTAAAGGAATCTTATGTTGTATTAATGAAGTATCATATGTTTTTAGATCAACATAAGTCTATGCAAAGACATCCTTATAATTTTGAAGTAACTTAAGATATTGAGATTTGATCTCAGGATCTAGAGATGCATAGATTTTGATGTTTTTAATATCATCATTTGTTCCAATATTAATTTCTTCTATGTCATCTTGTGAAGAAATGGACTGAGGGTTTCGAAGGACATCATTTTGATCAAACATTTTTTCTAAAAGAATGAGGCCTTTGGAAATAAAATTGTTAGAGAATTGAATAATGTCATGATTAAAAATTTTTGAATTGAAATTTGAAGTATCCTTTCCATTTGTATTTTCATTTATTTTTGTTCTATCTTCATCAATTTATAGAACTAAAACTTCATCTATAACCTACAGAAAATATTTCAAATGTTCATCATCTTCAAATATATACCAGTGTTTTAGATTCTCATGGATGGATGGCCTGTACTTGACTTGTATTTGATAGAGTACATTGGTTTCATCAGGAATTTTAAATGTACTAGCAGAAATAGCTAAGGCATCTGCATGAATATTATGATTTCTTGGAATATAAGTCAAATTAAAAGCATCAAAGAAGTTTTCGACTGAATACCAAACTTCGTTTCGATAAGACCTAAGTCTAGGATGCTTAGTCTAGAAAATATTTCTCACTTGTTTGATAGTAAGTTCTGAATCAGTAAAAGCACTTAATTTTTGAACCTTTAAGCTTTTAGCTAATTACAGTCCCCAAAGGAAAGCTTCATATTCAACCACATTATTTGTAACTTCGAAGTTGAGTTTGCATGATTGAATAATATATATATATATATATATTGGTGAAATTAAAACTACCCTACCTCCTACTCCATCTTTTGTACAAGAATCATCAAAAAATAGTTTCCATACATTAGTTTGATTTGATACAGGACTTTCAATTAAATCTTCTATTTTAACTTGAGTTTCATGTATTTGGTTTGAAGAGAGTTAAAAGCAACCAAAATCTTGATCAATTGCATAAATCAGATGGTTCCTTGGCTGGTCTAATTTGCAAACAGTGTGCACAAATCTTACCTCTCTATATAACCTTAGTAGTTCTCCCCCATAAACTAGAATAATGGCATAAGACATATCCATCTGAAGAGTTTGCCCTAATTTGGCACAACAAGACCTAGAAAGGAGCATTTCAAATTTGGGAGGAATATATGTGACAACTATATCAAGCACTACACTTTTCACTAGAATTTGGGCAAGGGTGACTACTAAATCCTTAATCAATCCTAAGCAGGGAACCCTTTTAGAATCAAAGGTGTACAAGTCATGATAGGATCTAGTTATGTCAACTTTCAAATGGTCCATGATAGTTTTTGGCATGAGGTTATGTGATGCTCCAGAATCAAGCATACAATTATATAACATGGAATCATTTGTATTAAGAGTTACATAGAAAGGAGGCACTATTTTATCTATCACATCTGAGCTAGGACCAAAGAAAATTGATGTCTTTTCATCTTGCAGACTAATGATATCCCTTTCAGCATCAACCGAGGTGTTTTGTATCCATTTGGAGACTTGATTTTTATACCCAGGGTTTTTGGAAAGTTCTGAAAGTGGAATTGGGATTTTAACTCTTTCTAACTCTTTTTCAACATTAAATGTAGTCAAAGCATTTTTATCATTTTGAGAAGAATCAATTGAGTAATTTAATGGTCAAATAACAATTTTTTGAGTTTTAACAACTTTGGTATGAGGTTCAATTATTGGAGTCTCCTTAAGAGGTCTTCCAGGGTTGGGTCTAGGCCTAAGATCATATCTCTTTTTCAACTCTGCAATAAAAAATTTAGAGAAGGCATGGTATTTAGAAACTTGTGAGGATCCTTGATCTTCTTGAACCTGATTTTGTTGTGAGAGTGGAATAATAACTGTTTCATTAGAAGAAGTATCCATGTTATTGATATATTCAGTAATAGTCATATTATTTTCATCGAGTTGTTGGTCATCTATCAGTAAAGGAGTGGGAACCTGCTGATCATTACTAGGTCTCTGAAGAATTTGTAATTATGGATTCCTTTTATACTAACCTTGATTTTGATTTTGGGGTCTAGTAACTATTTGTTGAACTGTCCTAGGTTGAGTCTCAATCTTAGAAATTGTACTAGATAAATTTCTAAAAAGAGAAGTTATTTCATCTATTTTAGAATCTTTTGTTTTAGTCTTAGAAGAAGTAGAGGAACTAGAGGCCTCTTGAATAGATTTTAGATTTCTTTGGGTCTTTTCCTCTTTAGCTTTCAAGGAAGTCGAAGCAGCCCTATTTGCTTCTACCTCTATAGCATTTGTTTGCATATTTTCAAGAGTTCTTGAAGTTCTCTCTCTTAGCATTACAACAAAATCATCATCAAAGGCTTTAGAAAACCTATACTTAGCTGCTGCTACAGGAGGTTTACAATTAGGGGGAATCTTATGGTAAAGTTTATTGAACCTTTTGATACAATCTGATACATGTTCACCAAAGTTTCTTTTAATTTCTTCAAAATCAGTTAGAAAGTAAAGAGGATCTTTCTTTACACCCTATTGATTTTTAAATATGTTTGTAAGCTCTTCCCAATTTCTAATGGAATTTACAGGTAACTGCCTAAGCCAAATTCTTACACTTCCTTCAAGTGACTATACAAACAATCTCATGTAAACATTTTATTGTTTGATATTCATATTATCTGCGAAGTCTAGAAAATCTTGAAGATGGTCCTCAGCCAAGGGACTAGTTTCTCCATTATACCTGGGAAGGTATTTCAAGTGCCCAACTAGGAATGCATTGAGTTTAGCAGGTAAGACTAAAGTTGCATATCTATCCTATACAATAGGTCAGAATGACACAGTAGAAGGTGGTGTATGAGGTGTTTGTGTGGATGAAGAAGAATAAGATGAAGAAGAGGTAGAAGAAGGTGATTGAGGGGGTGTGTGACTATGTGGAGGTGAAGAAGGAGGGGATCTCATGAATAACTTTAAAGGAGTCTTAAGAACTAACTTTGGGACATGTGAATGAATACCCTCTTTTGTTTTAAGGAGTGGATTTGAATATACATAGAGGGTCTCTTCAGGTTGTTCAAAAGTAGAAGCTTCATGTCATTCAAAAGTGGAAGGAAATGAATAAGTGGTAGGGAATATGAAATCTGTGGGTTTGTATTCAGGTAAATGAACACCCAAGTTAGACTCAGTTTTAGGTGATCTTGGTGGTAGTGGGGGTTCTAGATGCATTTCAAAAGATTGAATGAGGAAAGCTGAATCTAAATCAACTCCCCTATCTAATAGTTTAGAAACCCTAGGAAGTATTTGTGTCTAATCAGGATGAGATGGAATATTAATAAAATGATCAAATGATACTAAATCTTCAGACTGCAAGGCTGAAGAGGAAGAAGAAGATGGTTGATGTCTCCTTTTAGAACTGGCTTTTCTAAAAAAAAAATTAGAATCTGATAGAGGATTAACTAAGTCAGATTCTGAATGAGATCCGGTGTGCTGAAAAGGTGCTAGTTGGGCTAGTGGAGTCGCCAGGTGAAGGATTTTAACTTTTCTAGACATTTAATCACCTTAAACGAATATAATGAATATCATTGCCCCAGGAAAACTTAATGAAATCTTATCTCAACAATGACACTAGATTGATGTTGTACCTCTGAGATGATAATGGTCAGCTATCATGCTAGAGCATCTAAGATAATTGTGTTGGGGGTTTTGTTTTAATTTGGAGGACCAATGAAGGAAATATATGTAACATTGATATGCCTAACCTTTTGAATAATATTAATATCAAAGCAGAGGGCTACTATAAAATATCACAAAGTGATATAGCTTGTATGCTCGTGAGCAGAAACAGAGAAATGATATGATTATCACAGTTTTTAGATTGAAAATTAAATAATCATAAGTATGAAAACCTTTAAACTACGTTAAGAAGATTTAAGAGAATATGCTTAATCTTACAAAAGATGTTGATGATTTATTGATTCAGAGGGAATTAATTAAATAGATATTCCATTAATTCGTTCTCTTTATAGATTATCACTTCAGAAGCTTATAGGAATATATTGAAACCCAATTATTCCTACCTAGTTATCTCTGTAAGACATAACAATAAGAAGAAAAACATAACGAGTAATACTGGAAAAACTTATAGGAAACACAAACTATGTAAAACAGAATTCAGAATCCTTTTCTTTGTATTAATGATCCAGAAAATTCAAGTACATCAAATGTTTAGAAATGCTTCATCAAGGGTGCAACCGATAATAACTCATGAAGAGAGTTATTTAGACAACATTAAAACTAAGAAAATATCCTAAACTGTTTTTACAAAAATAGATTATTGGAAAATCAAAATAAAGACTCTCAGTTGATCTGACATTATTTTGATGCTCAGATGTTGGTGACTATTGCTGAAAAAACTGAAAATTGTTGAAGCTGGCTGACTATTCCTCCAAAAGCTGAATGTTCTTCGATTTTCATGCTGGATGTCATATTTACTTATGACCTTTCATCTGGTACATTTTCATCTGATACATTCTGACTTTACTAACCTATCAATATCCTTTATTTTGCTTTTTACTTTCACTGTACATTTCAAATTTTTACTGTGTATTTCAACAGTAAATCATTTAGTTTTTTCCATGTCTCAGCATCTGGTAGTCTGATATTGATCATATTTTTGTATATTTCATATGTTTGTCCTTCAACTATATTTGTTTATTTGCCTCCTCTGTTTTAACATTTACTGTGTAAATTGTTTCTTTCTACTTTGTCTTTGGTTTAAACTTGATTTTTTGTTTGTACGAAAAAATTCTACTAAATGGAGCCTTTGAATAGATTTCCTGAGTATCTTGGAGTAAACAGGTTTTGGAACTAGTATCAAAACTATTAATCCAAGCTTCTAGCCTTCTAATCACCTACAAAATAAAACAATTTATTAATAAAATCACAGGTTGATAGGGAGGTGATAATGGTTTCAGGGAACAGAAAAGTCTGTGGACAGAGTTCTAGAAGTGTTTTAAAGGTAATTGAAGGTCGAATTGGGTTGTAGAGGTTCAAGGTGGTGCATGAAGGCTTAGGCAAGTTTCATTGGGCAAATGGGCGAAAAGAGCGAAAAGAGTGAAAATGAGGATCTTCAGCATTTTAATGGGCAACGTTTAAAATTTGGTGCAGAAATCAATAAATGAATAGTGGATGGTTTTGGCCTACATGAGGAGGTGATATTAAGATTCATCGCACAACTTTTGGCACTTCGATATTTTTTCATGAGAGCACGCGAGTTCACTCAGTGCTGCCACGTAGCCAAAAGGGGACTGAACAAAACCATGAATCTCACGTGCTCTCGGTCTTTTAACTATTGGAAATCAGGAGAGCACGATATAAATGTGGGTCATTAGATATGGGGGTGAAATATCTAATGTCTATCATATGGTGAAGTTGCACGGAGGGCAATCGAGCGAAGAATAGTGGGGCCTGGGGGATAATTACACTTAACTATAATTAATTAAAGAACAAGGTAGGGTTAAAAATATAACAAGAGGGTTTTAATACAGTGGGACTGGGGTTAAAAAGTAGTTGTATTTGTTATTTGTACCAAGGGTGGTGGGTTAAAAGGTTTTATATCGGGAAAATGTGATTTTGCGGAGTTAAATTAAGATAAAGTAGGGGGAGACAAAACTTAGGATAAATGGGTTTTATGGGTTAAAAGGGTTTTGTCGGGAAAAACATGAATGGCAGAGTTTAATTAAATAAAGCGAGGGGGGGAATAGAATTTATAATAAGGGGTTTTATGGATTTTTAGGGAAATTACATGGGGAAAGTGATTATTTCAATGGGGAAATGGTTTCAAACTAGGGAAAAGGGGTTTTGTGTAGGGAAATGACCTTTAGAGGGTAATTTGCTAGGAAAATGTGTGAAACCAAAGCACAAGGGTGAAAATTCAGGGAAAATGGTAGTTTCATAAGAAATGATGGGATAATGGGAAATTAGTAAGTATGTAGTGGGGGATGAAATGAAATGAGGGGAAGTTAATTAAATCATCTTGTGAACATCCTTTCACTTTCATAACTACTCTTGCACATTGAAACATTGGATTAAGCATGATAAATGTGCTTATGCTTCACCAACCTTGTACTTCTGCAACCTTTCTTCTACATACCCTTTAATTACCCTAACAATTTTTCTTCACTTAGTTGGGTGCATTTAGGCTAGCAACCCAATATTTATTTTCATGAATAATCTACCTCTATACCTTATTCTCTCCACTGGCTCAGATTAAACTGTCGAGCCAATTTTATTTTCTACCTATGACAATCAATTTAAAACAAACCCAATTATGATTAAACTGTATAATTCGATTAAATAAACTAGTGTGGCATCTAAACAAACTACACACAACTATTATTTTAAAAAATGAATTAGAGTAAAAGTAGTGGCATTTAGATTTGCAACACTTTCAGAGTTTATTACTATTTTCTTTTCTCTATAACCTAACATTTTATTTTTGCCTTAATTTTTTAGGGCATCTACTCTAAAATTTTCTTTGATATGGACATATTTATCAAAATATTTCCTAACATTTTTATTAAATATTCTTTTTGTCCATATCCTAGCTTAATAGTTTTTTGAAAAATATTTTCATTTTTTGGACTAATTTGTTTTAACTTACCAAAACCAAAAAATGCTACAACAGAAAGCACAACTGGTCACAGACTTACAGGATAGAGCATTAACATGGTACATCAAGTATTGGACTGTTAACCCCACCACGACATTGGTAGAGATTCGGCAAGCTCTAAACAAGGAGTTTAGAAAGCTTAAGTCAGAGGTGCAGTTGGTGATTGAGTTTAAAGAAATTCAATAGAAGGTAGATGAGACACATTGGGATTTCGATCAAAGGTTGAAATGGATAATCAGGCAAGCTAACATGGTGATTATAGATTCCCAGCATCACGATTGGTATATATCTTCACTCTTACTACAATTAAGAGTGCCTTTGTCACAACAAAAGATAGCAACGCAAGCATAAGCTTTGGAAATTGCAATGAGGTTGGATACTTCGCCTATACAAGATACAAACCTTGGAGTGAAACAAATTCACTCACAGGTGGAAAGCCTACACTTAGAGTTGCAAAGCCTGAAGAAAGGAAAGGAAGCACAGCTGGAGGTCCACGCTGAGGTTTGGTGTTTGAAGTGCAAGAGCCATGGACACAATAAGGACCATTTCCTAGTTTATAAGAAATATATTATGGGGAGGGGGCCTGTTACCTTGAAATCGAAGAATAACGTTGGGACGAGTGAAAGAGTTGCACTATGGTGCACTATCTGTTAAGTCACAAGAAAACACGTGACTAATAATTTCCATTTACTACATAGCTTTGTGCAGATCCCTCAACAATTGTTTTACAATTTCTATAAATCTATGGGACATGATGAATGCCATTATAGGAATTATGAGATGATGATGGATAAAACCCCTACCTACTGAATGTAGGTAGAGAACTAGCCTCAGGATCAAGGTGCAGGAGAAACATTCAGAGGATTCCAAGGCCGAGGAAGAGGAAGAGGGGGTGGAACTGGGTGAGGACGAGGGTAGGTAATTTGTTATAACTATGGCAAAGTAGAGCACTTTGTACAAGATTGAAAAAAACCCATGCATCCATCATGTCAGTATTGTTGATAGTTTGACCATGTGATAGAAGAATGTATGGTCCTTATGGTGAAGATGTAAGAAAAGAAGGTGCAGCCCTAGTAGCCTATGCAGAACATTCGAATGATGAGGGTAGAGACCCATGAAGAAGATAAGAGCATAGATATAGTGACAAGAAGTGGTATGATGAATGGTGCAGATAAAGGCAAGCAACCTGAGGATGACGGGTGGGTGTGCAAGGTTTCTAATAAGGAAATAGACTTTGATCTTAATTGTGCTAAAGATACCTTCATGGAAGCAAAGAAGAACGTCATTGAGGCCTCCACCTCAGGAAGCTAGGAAAAAATGTCTGAAACTAGTACGACATAAGAGGTAGATCCTTCGATACTAGCTACTTTTCTAAAGACCTGTATGAAGTTACCGTGCGATAAGAAAGTGGTAGAAGGGTTTCAAGATTTAATCAACAAGTGCACAAATAAAGAAAAGACTCCTCCTGAACAACACATCATGAGTAAAATTGGTAAGCATAAGAAGTGTACATGGCATGAAATGAGGCTAACTGTGCAGATAGGTGAATATGAAATGGACCAGGTAATCTTGGATCTAGGATCTGATGCAAACTTCCTACCTAGGCAGACATTGGAAAGGATGGGGAGAGCTTCTCTTTAGTGATCTCCTATTCAACCACAAATGGAAAATCAACAAAAGATTATTCCGATGGGGTGCTTATATGGTGTAACGGTGAACATTGGGGTTCCAAGCATGCTAGTTGACTTTGAGGTCATTGAAATAGTGGATGATAGTAACCTGTACCCCGTGTTCTAGGAATTGATAGGAATTTTGATATGGATGTAGTAATAAACTTGAAGAAGTGGAAGATGAAGTTTGAAAGGAAGTTGCTTAGGGTTGTAGTACCACTAGACCCTAATGAAGGAGCACACTATACTGAACTTGTTCACAAATTTATGGAAAGTGATGATGATATGGATAAAGTATATAAGATAACAACATGAAATCAAGATTGGATCAATCCTACAGCCGATGGACGAATTGCATGGGAAAAGGACTACTCCTACGCCTCAAATTCAGATGAAGAGCTTGAACACTGGTAGAATTGGTTGCATGAAGTATCTACGCTCTGTTGCAATATGATGACCAAATTTCTATAGTGTGTCTCGACTGATGTAAGGAAGCTTCTACATTATTATGGTTTGACTAATGTGGATATGTTTTTAGATGAATTTGAAAGGCAAGTACAAGAAGAACATTACTTCCAAGCACTGGAGTTGGCACTACACACTACACCTACCCATTGGTCGGGTACGCATAAGGAAAGCTTCGCTGGATGGAAGGAATACAAAAGGATGATGAAATTAAGGTTCGGATATGATAATACCCGAATGACAGAAAAATACAGTGGGAAGGATGATCCGTGTGATCATTTGGCACGATGGACTAAGGCCTAGGGAATGGAACCACAACCAAAATGGGTGCACATTTTTTGTCACACCTTAGATACAATTCCAATGAACTGGTATTTGGAGACAGAGCTTCACCATGGAACAATTGAATGGGGCACCTTAAGGGAGAGTTTCTTATTAACTTTCAACTTTGAGGGTGGGTTTGAGTGCATTGATGAAGTGCTCTGGGAGATAAAAGTAGTTATATTTAGAACACCTACGGAACCCATAGAATGGGTTCAACCAAATTGGAGTACACATCTACGCCATGCACCTTGAGTGTTGCAATGTGACTACTGAAGAGGAAGAAGAAGATCCATGAAATATTAACATTCTAGAGATAGAAGGAAAATGCGAAGTTCAAGGACCAAAAGCTGCGAACCCAGATATATTAGAACCTTTGAAAACTGGACAAGTAAACATTGGATTTGAAGCAGAGCCTAAGTTCGTGAAGGTAAGAAACTATTGGGATGAAGATACAGTAGATAAGGTAGTTTAACTGCTGCGCGAATACCAGGATCTCTTCCCAAAAAAGTTTTTGGATTTGAAGGGGATCGTTGGAGATTTAGGTGTTATGAAGATTACGTTGAAACTGCCGATGCGAAGCCCATTAAGGAGAGACATTATTTGATAAATCCGAAGTATAAAGAAAAGGTGCGCGAAGAGCATGATAAGATGCTGGATGCTGGTATTATTGAACTCATAGAGGAATCCGATTGGGTAAGTCCAATGGTGGTCCAAGAGAAGAAACAGAAAAGTGAAATCTGAATATGTGTAGATCTAAGAAAGCTGAATGATGGCTTTTCGGGATATCATCAAATAAATATCACGCTAGAAGATTGAAGCAAGACAACCTTCATGACAGAGTGGGGTTGCTTTCAATATACAGTAATTCCATTTGGATTGAAGAATGTGCCTAAAATTTTCTCCTGAGTAGTAATCACGGCGTTCAAGGAATTTATCCATAAGTTTTTCAAGGTTTATTTCAAAGATTAGACTGTGTTTGGGTTGGTGAAGCACCATGTTACAAATCTACGCCTTATTTTGGATACATGTTGGAGGTATCAGATCGCACTAAATTTGAAGAAGTGCATATTCTGTGTTCCCTTTGGAATTTTGCTTGGCCATGTCGTATGTAAGAAGGGATTAATGGTGGACCCTCCGAAGATCACTATGATTGTGAATTTGGAAGCTCCTAGGAATGTAAAATAGTTGCACGCAACATTGGGGCACACTGGTGTTGTGGGATAAACTCCCTTGGGGTCTTGGGTGAATACTCTAGCAGACTGGAGGTTATCTATGCAAAGAAACACACATTCCATGCAATCATAATGCTACTATAAGCAAACTCTACGATAGGGGGCATACCTGAGGTCCTACGTTTGAGAAGAGCCTTCCAGGGTCCCAACCCTTCTTGGAGTTCCTTTGCTCCTTTGACCTGCAAAACAATCAATTCAAGAAAGTACAGTAGTATATGGACTAAACGTCATAAAGAAACCATCTTCATATTATAAGGAAAGGTAGTTAGTTATGCAATTAAACAACCATCCACATATGAATCATAATATGAATATCATAACATGAAGATCTATATCAGGAACACAGACATGTGTTTCATTTATTATAGACAAATAAAGTGCAAAAAGGAATAATTTCACCTCATTCATCCTTTTGCAGGCTCCAAGTGGAACCGTCTCCCGGATTCGTCTAGTCTCAAGCCTTTAACAAACTCCTTCCATGACTTACTGCATGATATCTCAAGTAGTATCAAAATCATCAACACACACAAGGAAACAAGGGTTTCCTGTAGAATGGGGGAAGTGCAAGAGGCACAAGGATCTTCAGACCTGGTCAGGAAAATCTCAGCATAGTAATCTTTCTCTCTCTTCTCTCCTCCCTTTAGCCTTCCCATAGAAGCCTTTTTATACTTCTCCTAAAGTAGTTTTTTGGTTGGGAATTCGTTGGGAACAGTTGGGCCATAGGCACTAACAGGTAAAACCCGTGATCTCTGCTCGAAATAAAGGAGATTTATTTTTTTAAGTGTTTTTAAACATACACGTGGGTTGGGTATACACAGACCCGCGTATACACGCGTTTAGCTCAAGGCAATGTCGCGTATAGGGAATAAAACATTGTTTTTTAAATTTGGGACCCGGTCTAGAAGGAGGGGTTGCCCTAGGCCATGAGTGCAGCATCACAAACCTCAAGAGTGAGATTTGGAGCTATAACAGATGCCCCCT
>APFE031653208.1:144098-154649 GCA_000404065.3 Pinus taeda
TCTACCTACCCATCTACTTGCCTAGCATTTTTTGTTTCTTCTTGGAGGGTGCACTTGGACTTGCAGACCCTTATGTGCCTTTTCTTTTCCACTGGCTTTTTCTTTTGATTGCCTATCTAGCACTACCCTTATTGCTTCCAAGGCCCCAAATTAAGCAGTTGGGAGCCTTAGTTTTCTCTACCTAACTATTGGTCTGCCAAGATTTAACAGTTTGGACAGACTTCTTTCTCTATTCTACAACAGAAAATTGGAACATGGCATGATCCAGATTAGACTGTTGGACCATCCATCAAAATTTAGTAAACATGAAGGCATGTACACACCTTGCCTTGTCTTGGAAATATGGGATCTTTGTATCAGCAAAGCAGAGCATATGTGGCATTTTGAATTTGTCAATCATGAAATATGAAACCTATTGGTATAGGTATCCAATAGGTGGAATGAGTGGAATCACATCTGATTTGCATATAGCACTATCATCTCAAAGTTTGTATGTACTCTAAGTTGATAATTTGAGTTAACGAGCCCTTGGTAGTTACAACATTCTCAGTGCAATACCATGCTCACCAACTTGATCTATCTGAAAACAACTCATCCACAAATAGCTTATGTAATTGGTGTCCTCTTGTGCTTTATGCAGGAACCATGGGAAATCCACTTGAATGCAGTAAAATGGATTCTTGGATATATCTAAGGTATGAAACATTTAGTCTTCTCTACAAAATGACTAATAATTTTGTACTTGGTGAATACTCAAATGCATATTTTGTTGCAAGTTTTGATGATTAGGGATAAACAATAGGTTATTTGATGAACATGGGGTTAGAAGTAGTTTCTTGGAGTTGCAGGAAGAAAGTCACAATAACAAATTCTTCAGCATAAGAAAACATATATCATAATGGTAAGAAACATGTGAGATTGTTTGGTTTCATAGATATTTGTAGGATTTAGGTGTTCGTTAGGTAGAAGCCACATATTTATTCATCGATAACTAATAAAAAAAAATTGCAAAAAAACTAGTTTTCCATTCCAGAACAAGGCATGTCGAAATAAAGTATCATTACATCTAGAGACTTATTACAAAGGATGTGATTAAACTTTTATATTGTCCTTCAAAAGACCAAGTCTCTGATATTTTCATGAAAACACTTGGCTGGATCAAATCTACTAAGTTTAGGGAAAAACTTAGTACTTGGTGTAGTGTACTTTTGGATCAAAATGGGGAATGTTAGATATATCATCCAACATACATAGTTTAATATTAGATTATTTAGAGTAACAAATTCATAGAATATTTATTTGTAATAATAGATTTGACATCTAGAAAAGTGGTTTTTTTAGAAATAAAATTAGGAAATTTTTTAAGAGATTTGTTAGAATCACATTAAATGTAAATGGAAAATTATCATATGAAATAAGAGATCCAAAGATAAATTATTTTTAGGACATAATCTTAATTAAAAATTATGTTTCTCCCCATGTGAGTGTAATCATTGATTGTTTTAAGCTCTTTCATTTTATTATGTAGTTTTGTTTTCCTTAATTAATAGAATTTGTGTGTTTGACGAAAATTATCATATCATATCTTTGGCTAGGAGAAGGGTATGTGGCTACTGTAGTGGGTCTAGAACCTTAATCAACATGTGTGTATTAAAAGGAATGTCGTCACTCTTTCCATTTCCATTCTATGAAAGGAAGAGATTCCAATAGATCTAGGAATATTAATTTCTCATTTTTTTCACTATTTGACAAAATTATGAGATGGAACCTATGGGAAAATAGTCCCTTTTTCTTGTTCATAATTTATGAAAATAAATTCTATGAAAGCTAATTTTATGAAAGTGTATATCTGAACCCTTTGATTTTATATTGATTTCCTTCGAATTCAAATTCCATGAATAATTCATTATACTCTGTAAAAATTATATTTAATTTTCTCAACAATTGAATCTCTAAAAACATCTCCTCCTCAAATGAGAATGGTGTACATTAGCATTTTTTAATTATATTCCTCCAAAATCGATTTGGTGTCATCTAATTGTGCTTCATAGTTAGTACTCATCCCATTAATAAATGAACATTGAAAATTTGTAATTAGGTACACAGAAAATTGAGGTCTTGTACTAATCTTTTATTAATGAAGTTATGAGTACTACAGGAGCCAATAAGTACATTGAACTTTTTCTTCTCATCATATCCTACAATATGAAGTGTTCGAGGCACTACAAAGCCTACTAATGCATGAAATCATATTTGAGTCTAGTTTGAGTCTTTGTTGTGCTCAGCTTTAATGTCTATTTCCTGCTTTTCATCTTCATAAGTTATTCCTTTTCTCTTTTTGTAGTTTCCTCCATTTCCTCTTCATTATTATTTTCTTAACTAATCAATTTTATTTATTGATATTTTTGTTGCTACACCCAAATCATAGTCCATTCATAATACATCTTGTTAGCTCTTGCTACAGGAGGTATGCATTTTTCATGATTGGCATTTCACAGGCCAAATATGTCGTACTGTGCTTGCTGCAATGCTCCATATTTGCTCAAACAGTCTCCAAAAGAAGAAGGCTACTTCAAGTTCATTCAATTTCCTTCAAATTTTGTAAAGTTATCCCGGTATCGCTACTGTAGTTAAAGGGAGGTCCAAACAGTTTAATCTTGGTCTCCCTAGGTTTAAATTTCATGTTTTAGAATATAGAGATTGTAAATCTGTCCAAACAGTTTAATCTTGGCAGATTCTTAGATAGGTAGAGAAGTAGAAGAGTCCAA
This sequence comes from Pinus taeda, assembly GCA_000404065.3. Classification (NCBI taxonomy): domain Eukaryota; kingdom Viridiplantae; phylum Streptophyta; class Pinopsida; order Pinales; family Pinaceae; genus Pinus; species Pinus taeda. Next base: position 146,867 of record APFE031653208.1, read on the forward strand.
CAGCTTAATCTAGGCTCTGGAAGAAATAAGGGTAGTATGTAGATAGGAAAGCATTAAAAGAAAAATGTATGATGGGTTTGCAAGTCTAAGTGCACCCCCAAATAAAAGAAGAAACAATGCTAGGCAAGTAGGCTAGGTAGGTAGTTCTGAGGCTGTTGAATTGCTGACCAGTTCCAAGTTTCAGGTTTCATATCATGTAGAACATAATCAACAAAGATTTGTAAGCAAAAAGGCTCAAATGAGATATAACTGACTTCCCTTTTCTCTGTTTTCCCCAATCATTAACTAACATCCCCAAAAGAGGTCAAGATCTGCTTGACACCTCTTAAGCTCATCATCTCCATAAACACTGGCTTGAGTAAAGATCTGCTTTACTCAAAGATGTTCCATATCTTCTCCCGAAGTATGGTCCTTTCCCCCTTGTAACAGCCTAAGTTCTCCCGAACTTAGCGCTTTCTTACCACCTCCATATTAACCACTAACATTATTATCTATCTCCCTATTCTTCCCGTCCCCCTATTAATATTAAGTAAAATTCCCCTTATATAATATCCCTCCCCCTGGTTGAAAAATAACCATAGCAACTCCCGGGAATTGTTTAGTTTGTCAGAAACTAAGCAAGACCCCCTGACCTCCAAATCCACCTTCCAAATACGATGGACTCCTTCCAAAGTATAAAGTTCCCCCGAGGTAGCCGGACCCCTTCCGAAACCTCAAAAGCCCTTCACAGCCACTTACTTACCTTTTTCTCCTCAAAGCCGTTTTCGCATCGCAACTTCGCCCTCTCACATTCTTGCAAAACATTGCCCATCCGTCCCCCGCCGATGCGATATCGCGAAATCGGCAATCGGCGATCGCAAACGCCGAGTGTCCAATCCATTCACCTCTCCATCTCCGTCGATGCGATATCGCAATATCGCATATCGGCACTCGCAAGCACCAAATGCCCAACCCAATGATCCCCCTCTTTCCCCCGCCGACGCGATATCGCGATATCGCATCGGAGTCTCTTCACCACAGTTCATCTAGTATCTCACCACGTCGCGATGTACCAGGGACCCATAGCTGACGTCATCTGCCGTACAACTGACGCCATGCTTACGTCAGCAGCGAGAAAAGCCAAAAAAGCTTCGCGCAGGAAGAAAAGTCGCACTTCGGAGCTCGAGATCAAGAAACAGAGGCAGTTTCCGATGCGCGAATAGTGCATCACTACGGGAAATAGGCCATTTCGAGGAATCTTCAGGGAATCTTCTGATTTCTGAGCCCACTGCACGCCGAAAGAGCCCGAAAATCCCCCAATCGTGCCAAAGGATCTGGTTTGAAGACAGCAGCAGATCATTCATAGAGTTTAAAGTGTATCAGATCAAATCAGCAGGCATCAAGCGTGTCAAAGAGTATCAGTCGATGGCAGAAATCATCAATGTAGCGGCAAAGTGTATCAGAGAATATCTTGAGCAGCGGCCCAAAGCAAGAGAAAATTGAATATCTTCCAGCAGATTCATAGAAGGAGAGCGAAACTACTTGAAGCTCTCAAATCATAATAATTGCACATTCAAGTCGCACCAAAGCTGAACTGTAGCCCCGAAGCACATTCACTCCAGCAGCACCGCATCTGGTCCCCAAGGGCCACCTCCTCATCTGTTCCGATCCAACTGCCCCCAGCGCAGCCCAAAAAGATTTACTTGCATTTAATTCCAGCAGCATTTAGATTTTTGAAGAGTTCTAAGCAGACCTGTCAAGGTCACTTGTAATGATGTCTTTCCAATATTTTGTCTATAAATACCACCCTAAGCGATATTATGAGGGGTTGGTTGGTTGGTAGTAGTTGTTGGTCAGTTTTCTTTCCATCATTTTCTCTTAGCAAGGACTCGCACTGTAACTGTCATATTTTTCCATAATCAAAGATTGTTGAAAGCATGGATTGAGAAACAACTTGCTCTTTTCTCTTGGCCAAGGAATGATCACGGAATTCCTGTGTCTCTGCATGATCCAATAAGTGTTCTTCTTCCCTGTTTATTTTATGCTTTTATCACCTTTCCGCCCTTCTAAATTGCAGGAAAAAAGAATAGCTTAAGATTTGTTTCATTACACCTTAAGTTCAATTTCTGCATTTTTCAATGTTTTCCTCAGAAACAGTTATGAGCTTGTATTCTTAAATGATCTGGTTTACCCTATTTCTTTCACATATGAGTGCATGTCTTAGGAATTCTTAACTGCTCCAGGATCCCACTCATCCACTTCTCCTCTTTGTCAGCATGATGAAATGATTCTCTTTTGCCTTTCATCCCTGATGCTCATTCTGTACTTTCAACAAACCGAGTATTGTATCCTGTGTGGCTGTCCCGCTCCGTATCCCCTTGTGACCAAGAAAACGCTCGTATGCCTCAATCTGTGACTCCATGCCCAATGGTTCGAAACTTATAACACCTTACTGTGCCTCTTTGTTCGAGAATCCTACCTTCTTTCTAATCACACTCAACATTCTCTTGAAGTCAGAAAGCTAGCCTAAAATCATCAACTAAGGTTGAATCTAAAGGAGAGAGCCCTCTCTGATTGCAAGTGGGCTAGAACCTGCAATCAAAAGATTGGTTTGTGGTTACCTTGGCCGTATCCCTACTAGGAGCCTAAGGACAACCTAAGCGATAACAGTAACAAAAAATATTACACCAGTGAGGGGTACCAATGGATGCAAAATTTCACCATATTTTATTACATATTTTGATCAAAATACCTTCATCGAATTACCTTTGTCTTAATCACCTTTAACATTTGGTGAGTAGATGATGTTGTGTGTACTAGTAGCATATGACTTTGAAGGAGTTAACACACGTGAAGGGAGCCTCGACCCTGCAAACACATTCAATTCATATCAGAATGGTGTTAATACTTCTCCTCCTCCATATCATTCAATCAACACTCGAAGGTGATCGTCATGATTCAGGCATGGATTTGGAAGCTCCACAATTCAATGACCTAGGGTGGCGGTTTAGAGGTGGACAAGGTTATATACGGATTTTTGTTTCTCTTTGATCCCATTTTGCGCTACTGGTGAGTGTTCAAAATTGTGATAAGAGGACTCTTAAGTTTTGATGCTTGAAGCATGGAGCACCATAATCTCACTCTAGCAGGATTGGGGGATCAGTTTCAAGAAGACAAATAGGTCAAAACAAACAAGTAAAATGGATCACTTTCAAGCTAAAATCATGTTTGAATTAATAACTTTGGACATCAAGGTGGTTGAAGTTGAGGGAAACTCCAGTAGTGGCATCAAATTCATTGTGGTAGTAGCAAAGACCAATGACAAACCTATGAAGATGGCTAGAAGCACTAAAGAGGTAGGAACAACGAGATAAGGATGTGGACCCAAGCTGCATAAAAAGGCTGATGAACCAAAATCTACTTGATGGATAATCTAGTTGTTTATAAACCCTCTAATGTTATGAACAATGTAAACTTTGAAACACGAACTATAAACTCAAAACAAGAACTCTGGCCAAAAAACCCCAAAAAAACATGAAAACCAGTGCTAAAAACGAAAAGTGTGTATACTGGAACGATGATTTCTTTTTATGGTCAATTTTGAACATGTTTTAAAAATGGCAGTGAACTAATTTTTTGGCAAAAATTGTGCAAAAAAGCACTCTGAAAATGAAAAGTGTTGATACTGGAACAATGGACATTTTTAAAAAATGCCAGTAAAACCGAATTTTTATGTGCACAAATTGTGCAAAAAACACCCTCAAAACAAAAAAGTGTTGATGCTGGAATAACATTTTTTTTTTCTTTTTTTTTTTCTTTTTTTTCTTTTTTTTCTTTCTTCTTTCTTCTTTCTTCTAGGGTAAATTTTCAAGATTTTCAAATAATGGTGTAAAATATTTTATCATGACTCTGAAAAATCTTAAAATTTCAAAAGAATAATGAAAAACAAAAACAAAAGAAAGGTTAAAAAATTAGCAAAACGTAAATAAAAATATATATTAAAAACAAAACATAAAAAATAAAAAACGATCATAAAAATAAATAAAATAAAATAATTAGCCTATAAAGATAAGAATTTAAAAAATTAAAAAAAATAAATATAAGAAAAACATATTAAAAAAAAACAGGGAAGAAAATAAAAAAAAACTATAAGATAAAAATTAAAAACCAAAAAAACAAAAATATGTTGAGAGTATAAAAAAAAAAAACCAGTAAACAATTAAATTTAAAAAATATACATATTTTTAAATTTATAAAATAAAAATTAAAACCATTTGAAATATATATATATATATATATATAATTAATATATATATATAACAAAATTTAAAATTTAAAAATTGATTTGACATTGAATTAATATTTGATTAAAAATAAAAAACATTTTAAAAGATAAATATATTTTTTATTTTTTTTTAAAATAACATTAAATATTAAAAATTATTTACTAATTTTATATATTATATAGTATATATATATATATATATTAAATACAACTAACATATTTAACAAATTTTATTTTTATTTAAAAAACAATTTTATCGGCCACTGCCCGGCTACCTGTGGGGGGTGGGGTGCAGACCTATGCCCCACAGCCGGCCGAGCGATCGCTATTCGATTCTGAGAATCAGATAGCCACCCCCTTGTGCGGTCGAACAATAGTTATCTGATTCCCAAAATTGGATAACCACCCCCACGGGTGGCTAAGCGGTGGCTATTTGATTCTTAGAATCGGATAACCACCCCCACGGGTGGCCAAGCAGTGGTTATCTGATTCCGAGAATCAAAAAGCCACTGCTCGGTCGCCCGTGGGAGCGCCGCCTAGGGCTGCGGAGCGGTGGCTATTCGATTCTCGGAATTAGATAGCCACTGCCCGACTGCCCGTGGGGGTGGCTATCTGATTTTTGAAATCAGAAAGCCACCGCCCAACTACCTGTGGGGGCGCGACCCTAGGCGGCAGAGCTGCGTGCATATATGTTTTTTAAATTTTTAAATGTTTTTTATTTAAAAAACGATAAATATATGTTTTAATTTCTATTTTTGTAAACTGGTTCTTTTTAAAATCCAGTATATATATATATATATAATAAATATTAAATTTAAAATGCTTTTAGTTTTTTTTTTTTTTACAAGATCGGTTGTTGTTTTTATATTCCAAAAAAGAGAGGGTGTGGGAACGCCATTACATCCAGATAGTACGTGACAAGGCTGCATAGGGTTGGGATGGTAGAGGCCAATCCTCTAATAGGCTTTTTTACACTATTACATGAAAAACTTGAGATACAGGAACATTTATAGACTTTTACAAACTGTGCTAGTAACAAAATAAATTTATTTCACATGGAAACTGAGAAGAGAAGAAGAAATAAAGGATAAAAAGTGGTGATCCGGGGCTAAGAACTGTTGTGTTTTTGTCCATTGGAGCTGATAGGGTTGCCCATCTTGCTTACTGAACTATTGTTTGCTCCCACATTGGCGCTGGAGCTCTGTGCTGCTTGTTTTGCTACCATGTAGCGAATGATCTCCAATGGTTCTTCAATATAACCGCAACGATTGTTGGAAGATCGTAGCTGCTCCTCAAGGATATGCACCTTGTGATTGAGAAACCCAAACTCAAATTGCTACTTTCACTGAATAATCTTGTTTTGAGCTTTGATCAATTTCATTTCCTCCTGCAGGTCTGCACAATGCAAATAGTTCTTGCTCTTCATGCTGCAACAAGGAGCAAGGGAAGGATTCTGCGGGCAGGAGAGAGCTTCTAGGAGAATAGAGGAGCCTCTGCGAAGGGATCGGATTGGAGAGCTCGATAGAAAAGAGTGTAGAGAAGGGAGCTGCTGGAAAATGAAGGAAGTAGAGGGGCTTTAAGAACAGGAAGGGAGCGAGCCCAAGGAGTGAGCGAGAAGGATCTGACAGGGAGGATCGGGAAGGATCAGGTAGGGGAGATCGGGAGGATCAGGTCATGAGAGAAATGGAAAGAAGGATAAGAATAGAGTCTTGTCCATTGTAAATCGATGAGGCATTGAGCGTTAGGACAGCGAGAACACAGGAGGAACTTGTGGAAGGGGAGAGTAGGTAGACCTGCCTTGGGCAGTGAGTTGACCATGGGGGAGAGTCAAGCCAAGTTGGCATAAGAGTCAGCAATTTTATTATTGTGCCTTAGGATATGGTAAAAATAAATATCTCCAATTTCCCGGTTTAAAATTCTGCAACGAGTGAGTAATCTGCTAAGATCAATGTTGGGAGATAGCGTTGGTTTCAACATCATCTATATTATTATTGACAAGTCTCTAAAGACCATTACTTTCTTAAATTTAAAATCTTTGACTATTTCAAGGCCTTGTAGTAACGCATAGGCCTCTGCCTTATTCTTTGATGCTTTGCCTAGTCCCCATTGATAGGTGGCTATATTGCTTCCCAATTCATCGAAAATTTCCCCTCCTGCTCCTACTATTCTCGGGTTAGATTTTGAGGCGCCATCAAAAAATAACCTGGGTCTACATTTGCCATCAAGCCATTCTAGAAATTCCTATTCTTTTAACCTTAACTTCCATTGAGCATTGGTCGAGAGTTGCCTTGTGTTGGGTTTGTTGTGCCTTGAAAGGAGATCCAAGGCACTTTTAAAGATGATTCTTTCTTCCATTTGGAGATCTTTGATGGGAGATCCAGGGCACTTCTAAAGATGATTCTTTCTTCCGCTTGGAGATCTTTGATAATAGTATGACTATTTCCTTTAGCATAGATAGTCTCTACAATTAAGGCCCGGGTTTTTCTTAGGACTTTCCTTATGCAAGGAGATTTTTCCTGGAAAATGACTCCATTTCTCATGAGCCAAATGTTCCAAAGAAGACAAACGGAAGAGTATCCCAAATTATCTTTTGGGCACTCGGTCCCCTTTTGGCATAGGGGTAACTTTTTTTCCACTTGACAATTGTGGCATAGATGGAGGAGTTTCTTTCAATTTTGAAGTTTAGGGGATGAGGGAGGAAGCTCCAAGCTTGAGAGGCAAATGAACAATCCACAAATAAATGTTGAATAGACTCTTCAGCATCGGAGCAGACAGGACACCTAGATGCTCCCTAAATGCCTCTTTTTTTTTCAATTTGTTTGCTGTCAAGATCTTCCCTTTGAATAGGGTCCAAATAAATATTTTGATCTTTGGCAGGATCTCAGATTTCCAAACCTGCTTCCATAAGAACCACAAAGGAGAAGGGAGAAAGTCATCAAGTAGTGCATCATAACCTGCCTTAATGGTGTACACAGTTCCCAAAGGATCCCATCTAAAGTTGTCTTCTTCATACCTTAAGATGGGTGCTACTCCATGTAGCAATTATTTCATTTTGACTTAAGTATCGAGAAGATGTGGAGGGGTATTGGGAAAATTCCATCCCATCCATCGCCCGTTGTTGCTATTCCAACTAGAGATTCGGTTTAAGGTGTGTATTCCCTGATCCTTGTGATAGTGCTGCAAGGCGATGAGACTGTGATCAGTAGAGAGGGCCTTTTTCCCCATAATCTTGTCATGCCAAATGCTAATGCTACTGTCTCCATGAGGTGCCAAATGGCCTTTTCCCCATAATCTTGTCATGACAAATGTTAATGCTACTGCCTCCATGAGGCACTTTGGATATGTTGTCTTGAAGAAAGGGAATGACCTTTTTGCCTAGTTGCCATATGCATGAACAGGGTCTGCCAGGGGTGTCATGATCTAATAGATTTTGTCAAGTCGTGTTCAATTTTTTTTTTAAATAGATATATAAAATCAAGATTAAAAACAAAACAAAAAAACCAAAATATACTCAGATTA